>KZ063004.1:0-17109 GCA_002091835.1 Anopheles maculatus
CAATTCCATCACCGAAACGAACACGACCGTCACTTGTATGTGAGTGAATAATGAGAACACGGAGCCTTACACAAAAACCGCACGCGTTTAGTCTTGTTCCTTTTTCTGTGCGTATCCTCGGTCGCGGCCTTCCTGCATCGCTATACCCACCGAAACCCACCGGCAGTGCATTGCGATGCGCTTTTCCATCCATAAAAGAAGTGCACGCTTGACGCAAACGCCTAAAAACCGTACGCATACCGAAGAAACGCCCCAGGAATCGCGTTCCGGCTATCCGAGAGGCTCCAAAACCCGGCCTGCCAATAATCGTTGACGGATGGCTCGCTCTCTTTCTTGCGCGTCTATCCCACTCTCCCTGCAAGGGCTCTCTCTCTGTCTCTTTCGAGCTTTTCAAGCCCCACGCATGGTCTCATTCGAATGGATCTGTTCATAGCATTTTTTTTATGTTCATCTCGTTTTATGCTCATGTTATGTGGTGATGTGGGCCTCTACCTTCACGATCGAGCTCGCAACCCCAAGCGTTTTTTTTGCTATCTTGCTCCGTACGGCAGGGATAGCTACCGGCAAGGTCCACCAGCACCACTTGACTTGGTGGCTACGGTGGTACGGTCGCGAACGCCTGAATAAATACCTCCGAAGATAGTGGCGCAAGAAGAAGGCTGGGGCGACGATCGATTATGTTGGGGGGAAAAGAAAAAGCTGCCCTATCGCATGTGTGAATATCGCATTGTTGTGTATATAAAAATATAAAATAACTATTGTACGCCTCCCGAAACGAATGCGCCATTGCGGCACGCACACACACCGAGGACGCTGGCATACCAATGTATGCAGATTGACGATTGCATGCGGTGCAGTCGTTATTTGTGTGCGCTGTGTTTATGTTTTATGTCGGACTCGTCGCTCCGGTTTCCGCTCCATCAAACCGCACACCGCATTTATATAATATTGTGCCCCATTTATTGTGGGCTTCCGAATTACCCGGAGCGCAAGTTTTTTTGCGCGTTGTAATCGCGCTACCTTTTTCTGTTCTGTTTCTTTGTGCTGACCACCATCATCATCGCCATCATTAAGTGCGATCGTGCGAATTAATGAGTTGAGTGGTCGGAGTCGGAGGTTTTTTTTTTTTAATTTAAAGATGGAAGTAACATTTGTGTCCCTTTTTCGCCGGACGCCGAACTCGATTTGCATACCGAAAAACGGGCTCGTATTAAGGGTATGCATCTTCATTATCTCGAAGACTTGGGCTCGATGGTGATGCAACGCTGTGTTAACTATAAGATCCATTTTATATATTCCCAATCCAGCCGGCAGTGTGTAGAATGGGAAATAAATAATTCACTCACACTCGCGTTTACCGGATCGATTCCTTCGAGCGTACAGACCGCGAATCACTTGATTGGTATCGGTTTTCGTTTACTTATTCGTTGTGGCCATTTAAAATATCCTGTAATAAGCATTTGCACACACAAAACAGGCAATGTGCGGCGCAACGGTTGCGACTGCGGCAAAACAACAGTACCAAACCCGAACATTGTTATTATGTCCCATTTGGTGCAGGCTTGACGCACGCACAAGCAACATAACATCGAGTGTGTGTGTGTTTTTTTTTAAATAAAGTTTTATTTAGAGCGCAAAGCAAAATCAGTACCGGGGGTAAACACTTGCAAAAAAGGCGGCCATTTGCCTTCCGGGGATACAAATTATGAAATGGCCGCAAGCTAATTTGCATGCAGTCGGTGCTGTGTTTTGAATATTTGGATGTGATTTTTAAGGACGGACATTTAAGACGAAGGTGAAGCGTTTTCCACTTGCCGATGATAAGCGTTTTTACTGCCATTTCGCATCCGTTATCGAGTTTTGTTAAATAAATCGTTATTATAGGGTTTGCATTTGGGAGCGGTATGAAACGGCACAACTGGATCCGATATTTCTTGGGAACTAAAATTTAATTTCGATTGATTTGATTGATCGGAGACATGCAAATATGAATCAAGACAGACACGTTTTTTTTCACTGCTTGCCTTCCTTTTAGTATGTATCGGATCTAAGCCTTGATTCGGAGTGCGTCTAGAAATCCCACGCCGTCCAATTACTCGATTAACGTTAACAGAACAACAAAACGATGGGGAAGCACTCAACACTGGTCCTGTTTTTTATTTGGTTGAATCTGTTGCATTAGATTGCACCTTGCTTCTAACGCACGATGGTCACGAGACGGTCATTTATTTATCGGTATTGCTATTTAAAGCTATTGCCAGTAAGAAACAAATTTGTGATAAAATATAACTTAATAACATTTTTTTTACAAAAAACAAGCCACCTCTAGATGTCTATCCCTTAGTTATATCTAGGTTCTGTTGATGTATGCTTTCAGAATTGAAGTAGAAATGGCAGGCTCATAGGATTGGACTGAAGATTAATGTGACGATGTTAAGATATCTGCTTGATGGAGTCTTTGGCAGTGGTGAATCAAACCTCATGAAGGACTTAGGCGGAATAGAAGCTGGGGACCTCTACCAGATCAGCTCTGCTACAAATACTTTCGGAGAGACCCTTACACGAGGCCTCTTATACTAGGTAGGACTCAGGTCTTTTATACTAAGCAATTCGAGGTCCCTTATACAAGGTAGACGAAGGCGCCCTGGGTCAGGCTGAGTCCGATTGAGATGCAGATATCCTGGCGATCTCGAGGAGGTGAATGAATTCTCCTACCTTAATATGATCGTAATCATCGGATATCGATATCATCGGGCGAACATCTGCGGCGGTGTGCGAAGCGTACACCCGACTGAAACTGCGAAGCCGATAGGATTGGATTGAGGATCAATGCGACGAAGACAAAATACCTGCTTGCCGGAGGTTCTGACCGTGGTAGAGCAGGACTCGGAAGCAGATTGTTCAGGGGAATCGTGCCTACTATGGGCTCCACAAACTCCTGAGATCCAGAAGACTCCAACACTTGAACCCCGGTCCTGCCGTGTGAAGACCGGCGCCGCTGTCGCATCACCACCGGGCCCCCCCATCATTATCTCTCATAAATTTTCATTTGTTCAACTTTCCAGAAGAAGAACGCTTAATTAGAGTCTCCACACATATAATTATACTACATTTTAACATTTAATAATCATGCTATACCACCTCTATAAAATCAAATATGGTAGTCTATTTCTTGTTTTGTTTTGATGTTCTTGTTTATTATTGACTTCAATTCTGGTTTATTTAATCATCATCATTAATCATCATTCTATATACATATATGCCTAATGTTTTACTTTCTAAATTGTCTAGTTTAACTTTTAACGATTGCAAAATGTCACCTTACAGTGTTTCTCACTTGATAATGCAAAGTTACCTATGATTTTTGCAAACGCTCCATACGAAATCGTATGTAGCGTTTGCAAAAATCATAGGTAACTTTGCATTATCAAGTGAGAAACACTGTATTCCAAGTTTAGGATTTTATTTTGTTGTTAACTGTTTTCTTGTTTGTTTTTTCTCTTCAAATTCTTTTTCATCTGCTCTTGTTTTATATGTGTCCTTTTCTAAGTCTTTAATTTATATTTTTCTGTATTGAGATTCATTATTATCTTATGTTATCTTAGCATCTTCCTATTAGAATTTCATAGTTTTTTTCTTCATAGATTGATTGTGTTATTATTTTGGAAACTTGAATAATACGTGCAAAACTGTATTTTGTTTATTAATATCTTGTATTAACTAGTAAATTTTAACTTTCCGCGATTAACTATTTAGAACTCGATTCTCTTTAGTTAAACATTCCTTAAATTACAATTTAATCGCTAATATTTGTATGATTCAAGAAATTCTATTCTAATATGAATTCTATCGTTTTATCTAAATCAATGCCAAACTTCACCTAACACATTTTCACATTTTCCATGAAATAGATGAGGAACAATCATGGAAAGAATGCCTTGCGACAACATATCACACAACCATCGGCCATCTCTCAATCGCTCGCGGACTTACATTCACCAGCAAACGAACGTCCAAAAGGCACGAACCACCTGACACAACCACGCTACATCAAAATCAAATCAACAGAATCGTCCACTCGCTGTCATCCCACCAAGCCAACGTTTAGCCTTAGTGTAGTACAAGCGACGATAGTGTCCATCGGCGTTTTTTCCTCCCCCCCTTTTCCTGCTTGTTCTTCAAAAAGCGTCCCAACAATTGAACGAAACGATAAAACCCGAGGCCACCAAGCACACCGGGCCACAAACGGAAAGAAACGAATCATTTTGAATATTCTATCGACAACAACTATAATAATATTAGATTGCAATTTTTCACTGAAATCTAATTATTGCACGAGCGCGCTTTCACGTTCGGCGCCCACCCGCGTGGAGAAGAACTTCCTGGCGCAGGAAAAGCAATCGAAGTAACTGCAAGTGTGCCAGCGAGCGGGTGGTCCGGCCTGGTGGGCATTTCGGTGCTGTCCAATACATCTCGCACCGATTACACACAAAGTGTCCTTGTGTCCGTGGATGATAAAGTTAGTGAAGAAGAAACAAAAACGGTCGAGCAATCGATTCGTTGTGAACGTTTCATGTGAAGGAAAGCTGCATGTGTAGTTGGGTGTAGCCTTTTTTTTTCGTTGTTGCTGGTTCCTTGCCTCGAAGGTGTGTACCTGCTCCGGTAGGTACAGTCTTCGGTGAGTTGATTTTCTTGATGTTCGTCGCTGGGGAAGCTTTTTTTTTTGCTGGTTCGCTAGGGGATGTGTAGTTTTTCTTTCGCTTTTCCGAAAATAGGTAAACGAATGGTGGAACGGAATTCAATCACTGAATGTTTCGGGATGGTCTTAAAATTGGGAACGGTGTGCTAAAGGTAGAAAAAGAATTTTTGGAAGGCAATTTGGTTTTATGGTGGACTATCGTAGGAAATTGTCTCTCAAAATACACGCAGAGCGACGACGCTTTGCTGGTGATTTAATGTGATTTAAATTTGTAGTTCTTATGGTTTTGATATGCCATTTAACTTTATTCTAAAACAACATGTTTGACTAAAAAGTAATTAATTTTTTATGACTGTCAACTTGCTATAAATCACACCATAAATGATTATTATAGACATAATATTGAACAGCTTGCAGTCTGTTTTCCCGAAACCGTCCACTTGTGAGAATTGATCGGCAGAGTCAAAACTATTTCCATCACCAATCACAACGTGCCAGCCCGATCGAAATTAAATTAGAAAATGAGAATAAAAATCGAAAAAAAACCGAAACACACTCACAACAAAATCATATTCCCCCAACTGTGCTTTATCAGCATAAGAACTATCGTATTGGATTTGAAAGTGGATCAAACTTCGGTGCTCGATGCTGCCTCCTATCCACCCACTTTCCATCACCACCTCACCCCGTAAATGGTGCCCCTTCCTCGTCATCGACACACCACCAATAATTAGTCCAATAATGATGTTCGGCTTCGATTTTGAATATGAAATATTTATATCAATATTATAATTAAACCTGTCATCTCGCCAACTTCCAATCGAAACGGTTCTTCGGAGCTTGGAGAGAGAGAGAGAGAGCAAGAAACGGGAAGCTGTCGGTGGTTCCGGCTTTTACCAGGGAAGCTAGATGTATTGGGCCACGGTCTGTAATTTAATCGACTCGGCTTCGCTTATTATCATATTACTCAATTGATGGAGATTTGACACACGTCAAGCGAGTTGGCGGATGAAACTTTGTGTAAATTATAACTAAACGATTATAATTGTGTTGTCACGGGGTGGGGGGGCCGAGTCTGCCCGAATGGATGCTACATTTACCAGGCATCTGGCCTCCTTCTCCTTCCCCCCTCCCACCGTTCCCCTCATCCACCAGAAAGCAGTCGGCCGGGATTTGTGCATTATGTTGTATTTTATTAGACGGTCGCACGCCCGGATAAGGCCGAGTGGATGAGCGTGGACGGTCCGCAACACGCTCGATGCACTTTGCAGTGCGCTTGTTTCGATAAATATCCGTTAGAAATGAGTGTTTCGTCTGGCTTTCGGATTGTTTCTGGACGCACACAACCCCCCCTCCCCCCGCGTCTCCCGGTTTCCCATCCAGCAAGCCGCATCAGCCCAGGCGAGGAGGAAATGATCTAAATTTGAATAATAATCTCATTGGCAACACACAGCCACACAGCTGCATGTTCGGTACGGCAGTGTGGCAGCATAAATAAGCATGCTAGTCGCATAAATGGGGAGCATGGAAAAGCACGAGCGGCACACACACACGCACACACATTTCTCTGCTGGATTTATATTATTTTGAGCGGTCGAGCAGGTTGGACGGTCCAGTTTGCTGCTGGGAAATAGATGCAAATTAAAATATTTGCGGTGTGAAATGTCACACACATGTCGGTTTAAATGTCCGGTACGTGGAATGTGTTGTTTGTGTGACACGGTTCGCGGCGGCTGGGAAGGAAATTATTGCGAAATCAATTCGTTAATCGTCGAACCGGATCGGAAATTGGTGAAAATGGTTTCGGGTCGGGTTTCTGCTTTCGGTGCGATAAAAACGGTTGCAATCATATTAAATTGTGTGGGGATTTGAAAATACAATTTTATGTTAATATTTTGTATAAAATAAAATATTTTAAAATTTTGAAACAATTCTTAATATGTTTAGTTTGATACAAAAAATTATACCTGAAGAGATTCTACAAGCAAGAAATCTTTTATTAATTATGTAATAGGCCATTAGGAGTAGTAATAACCGGAAACGTATTTAAATGCACAAACAGAACCCTCCAGCAATCATCGTCGATTGATGTCTCAATCAGTGTTCCATAAAAAAAAAACTCCATTTATCGGTGAATAGTTACAACACAAACACCTTACCCCATAATGTCTGTAATAAAACATTTGACGCCCTAGCTTCTGTACATACGTTTAACTGCGACAGTGATTATCAAACAGTTAGTTTTTACTACAATATTCTGTTTGACTCACGGAAAATGCAATCCCGACCGCACCGCACTGCCCCTCACAACCGCACAACCCACCACCATTTAACCCTATTTTTAAAAAATCGTAGTGTGAACAGTAACAACCTCATCAATTGTGCACGAGTTCTGTATATTTCACGAACTTTGATTGCATATTTTTCACCTGCACTTGATCCTTGTTAGCTTTGTGGCGTTGGGATGGGTTTTGGGAGTAACATTTATTACACACAAAAAAAACACACACACACACACACGCACAGGTACACTCGGACCGGAATGAATGCACTACACAACTTACCGAAACAAGGGTTGAGTGAGTAAAATTGCAATTTCTCGTACTACCGGTACTGAACGGATGGCAACACATGCGAAAAGATTGGGAAGGAAATGGTTGAGATTTACTGTGGTTCACACGATTCATCATTCGACCTGGGTCCTGGGACTGGGATTCATTACGCGTCGTTGGTTAATTCATGGCGACACCTGATCGTTTGCGACCGGGGCCGATTGTGCGAATGCACCTTTTTTAGCGAGGGGTCGAAATGCAACACGCAGTAAAAGTTGAGCTGAACAACTAATTGCTTTATTAAGTTGCTGCATATTGTAGGTGGAATGATACGCTTGTGTTGGGGTTTCAGTATTTTGTACTTATTTTGGTGTATGTTTACCTTTCAAAGTTTTGTATATAAAACATTTACATATTGTTCACTTACTGTGCAAACAAAACTGCATCCAAGAAGGTACTAGAGATCTTGTAGTAGTACTAGCAACACTACCACAATCGAGATGGGATTCTTTGGCGTATTTATATTAATTTATATTGTTATCACATCCAGTTGCCTAGTTGTCAATTCTCAGGCCTTGAAATCTTCGTCGTTATTTGCATCAGACAACCATAAGTTTATATTTAACATAGTTTATAGTTATGTTAGACATCACCAAAAGTCGCAAAATGCACGTTCGAGCACTGAATACGGGTATAAGGCTCCAATAAAAACTATTATCCGGCATTTTAATACCCATTTGAAACTGTTAAATTATAAAATGCCTTCTCAAATACTTCTACCTTATAATCTAGTCCATAATTTAAATAATTATTGATATAAATGTCGTCCAGTTTGGTGCTCTGAGGTTCAAGTTGACTATTCAGCTAGAACTCTTGTCGCAATAAATGAAGCTTTATAGAATAGTCGAAGACTCAATACTCGTATGTCAAGGTCAGTTTAATAGAGCAGCACAACTGACAACTGACTGTAATAACTCAAATTACTGCTGAGGAATATTCATTCAAGAGGCTTATAAGGGTCTTGCTAGAGAAGAGCTACAAGACGCAGTGAGACTTTTAGGAACCCTGATGAACTTCATCAGGACTCTTAATATATTGCTCGGCCCGGTGGTAGATCTGAGAGCGGCGCCGGTCTTCACACGGCAGGACCGGGGCTCAAGTCTCATCTGGGCCGTTCCCCCATAGTGAGGACTGACTATCCAACTATGCGGTAACAATAAGTCTAGTAAGCCAGAAATGGCAGGCATGACCTAAGAGGTCGTTAGGCCAAGAAAGAAGAAGAATATATTGCTCGTAAACACAATATTTGACCAGTCACAGTGTTTAAACTGCATCTCATTCAATCTCACATAAAAATGAGCCTTAATTGACTCGGAGACTCGGTAGATAATTCTGAGCAGGGATATATTGATATCTTAGGCGTAAATGAATTTCGGCCTTGTCAAAAATTAAATGTTCATCCAATAATTTACTTATCTTGGGTTCAAACCTAGTATCGACAGCAGCAATTTATGTTGTAATATGCGTCCTAGAACTCTAGCCAATAATCATCTCAATCCTGACATTTGCATCCATGTCTGGGAAACATGGACATTATCCTGAGAAGAATATTCAGGAAAGCCAATTATTTCTGCTCTATCAGATGTACGATGTTCTCAATACATGATTATTATCAATCATCCTAAATTAATCACCTAATTTTCCAAGTCCAGTAAATTTCATTATTCACAAAGTTTAAATTGTTTAGTTTAGTTAATAAAAAATTAATAAGTGAACAAATAAAGACATTATATTTTGAATTAGTTGAGCGTCAATGATTTCTGTAACAATATATTTAGAAAAACAAGTTTATGCTCACTCAAATCATTTTCAATCTTTCGACAAACACTCCTGTCAGTAACTTTCGTCTCTAGAAGATGATAAATGATTTCCCAATTTCACCAACCCGAAGGAAAACAGCCTCCACATTGGAGCACACATTCGAAACCGTTCTACTGCAATGGAACACCCGGTAACCACACAACCGGGTATGTGTGTGTGTGTGTTGCAAAAAGATGGAAATTAAAATCAATTTGTCCATCGACAAAACATACCTACCCGTGCGAGGCTTTCAATCATTTCGGTACAATCCGTCTTTCTATCGGCAACGAAACGCATTTCGCAAAATTCTGAAACACCACAACATTCGGCTATCATCCAGGCACAAAGACATGCGGAGGTTGCATCGGACTCGCAACGGTGTGTGCAACGTGTCCCGGCCACCAAAAAACCGGGACACTCTCTTTGCCCAAAACGCCACATATCTCAAGCGTCCTTTTCGCTCACCACGATCTCCAGCCATCATCAACGCAAGAAACGTCGAATAAAATCTAACGTTTCACGGAATCGGACCTCGAGTTCCTCCAAACTCCCACACACTCTATCCGGCTCGGTGCGTGTGCGTGTGCGATGTATAATATTTGTTTGCACATATCGTTTCAACATTGAATTTCCAGGTTTCTCCGTCTGCAAAAACCCTCAAACCCCCAGCTCCAGGAAAATGGATCCTCATCGCCGAAGCGTACACACCGGACAGGTGCAGCTGCATCTGGGCGCCCTCCCCGAAAAAAAGGAAAAGCCGTTTCTTCTGCTGCACGAGCTCGATCCCGCTAGCGAAAGAACGAGCATTTTCCCCGGTAAAAGAACCACACCTGAGCTGAGGGTTGTTACCGCAAGGATTTCGCTACAGTCGAAGGACGGCGAAATTTCATCCGCTCATCGAAGTTGTCCCGGGAAAACGGCATGTTCATTTGCAAAGACTTTACGACGGGGCGACGGGGTGGAGCATCGGAAACAGCAGTGGCAGAAGGATTGCCTGCCGGTACAGAGAAATCGACAAATTAGTTCCACCAGGGCTTTGCTCGTACGCACATAGTCGCCGGCGTACGGTGTACGACTTCGCAGCGCATCAGCATCTCTCGGAAGTGGATCTTCTGCGGGTCGGGTTTGGTTACGCGCGTTCGCTGCAGCGATTCCCCGGATTCGTGTTCGATTCTTTCGTGCACGAATCGTCCTTATGTAGTTAAGCATTCGAAAGAAGACGGCGCATACACACGAAAACACAGACAGAGGGAAGAAGGCACAAGTTTAAAATATAATACAATAACATGTCGAACGGGCGAAATGTTGAGTCCGAATCGAGAAAATTCGTCTAGCTATGTTTTTTTTGTTGGTTAGATTGCTGTTGTTGTCGGTCTTCTGTCTTCCATCTCGTTTGCTCTTATAAGAAGCTTTGAGCTAAGCTTTCATCGTAGTTCAGCATCATCGGGAACCACCGTCATCGTCATCAATCGTTCGATGTGTGGATGAGGTTCACGTCCCTTTGCCAGAGTCTCCGTGTTGGCGCATTGATCTCTTATTTGGTCCCTTGGAGCACAGAACACGGGCACCAACTCTCAACCACACACTCACACAGCTCCGGCGCAAACATTGGCGAGGCGCAGATGCGTACGATGCGCTCGATGCGAAAGAAGCGTAATGATGATGGAAAGAACGCGCGAACCAAGCGGATGGTGCAGTTTCCCAGGGGCCCATGTCTCATCGTTTGGCGTCGCCATGGTGGCCCTCGTTCCAACACACGCACACACGCACACACAGTTGGAAAGGACCCCGTTCCATCCTTGTAGGCACGTTGCTGGACATTTGCGTTGCGTTCCCCAACTCCGAACACCCTGTGTCTCCTGTCCATCCCAAGAGGGCCTCCGTCGTGTTTGGTCACCTTTAGTTGAAAGGACATCGTCGACGACGACGACGACGACGACGACGATGACTCGAACGACGTAGTTCGGCTAGCTTGATTGGATACGCACAACATAGAAGGCGTAGGAGCCCACCACCAACCCTCACCCACCACTACCTCCTCCTCTACAAACACATCCTACCTACAGCCACATGGCAACGGAGCCTGGACGGAGTGCTTGGAGGCCTCGAGCACATGCGAGGGTCCTTGCTCTGCCCGATACGGTTGCAAACGGTTACCGCGTGCGTATGATGGAGGCCCGCTGTTTGCGTATGTTTTCTCTCTCGCCACCCCTTCTCCCCACTACAACCCAAAACCCCCATCTATCCAAAAAAAACCTTGAAGGAATCGGGAAATGCGGGCTGTGGACAACAGAGGGAACGCAACCGGGTGCGCTTTTTTGATGGAAAGAAAGCAAACTCGAGATGAACGAGTGGACTCGTACGTGTGTGTGGAGTTGCGCACCCGGTCACACACATATACCGCGTGCGGCATCAAGGCATCCAGGATGCTGGGAGTTAGAAAGGTTTGAGCGGATTTTCATCCAACTCCAACGGATGCTGGAACGGGGCGACTCATGCTTCGGAAAATCGAACGCTGAAAGGAATAAAATCGACGAAAAATCCCCAAACCCAACCCCCCAACACCAGGAAACCATTTCTTCACCGTGCAGAGAGGCCTATGTAGCCTCGGTTGGAATAGTTTTCTCGTTCTTGCCGCCTGCAGTTCGCGATTAGACCCCGGGGTGCGGAGACTTGCGAGATGAAGGCCTTCCCGATGCTCCGGATCCGCTTCCCGGGCCGTTTTTTTCCCCCTGCACCGAAGACAAACCGAACCGATGGAGGATTTTCCCCTCAGTGCCCTCGCACACTGGAGCATTGGAGCGTTGGTGGGTGCGCTTCCATCTGCATCTTGCACAATTCCTGTGCAGAGCGCGCCCGCTTTTTCGGTGCTTTATAAATATTATTTCGCATTTGCTGCTGCTACTGCTGGTGTTGATGCTGCTGCTGCTGCTGCAAAGGGTTCTCTCTGCTGGTTCCTTGTTCTTCCCGGGCGACTCATCCGCTGGCTATACCATCCAGCCTCCATGGAGCACGGGAAACAAAGGCAGAAGAGGCCCTTTGGCTGGATATTTCGGTGAAGCAAGGAAGGCGACGGACGACGGTTTGGTTTTGCTGCCGATGCCGAATCGAATGAAAAACGTCTATATATGGCGCGCTTGATTCGTTTCGCCCTGACCGTTTGCACATCCGCTGCTGCATGGGAGAGCTAACGTTCGCCTGCCGGGGTGGGTTTACTTTCACAGAAAAATGTTTTATGCTACACCGAAACGGCTCTCCCGGTGCTTATTTGCGCCCAGTGGCCCACGACTGGCAACTACAGCTCCTTCGCTCACCCAACGAGCTCCGGTGATGCAACCGAGTCCGTGCCAGGGGGAAAATGCTCGCCCTCGTACCCCCATGCGGCATTGTTATTTCCGAGGCAAGAGCCTAGGCCGGGTTTTCTAATATACGGAATGATTTATTTATTTTGCTTGTCACAAGAAACGGGTTTTGGGCCGTTTTCGCCAGCTTGTAGCATACCCCAGTTTGTTGCTGGATGCGCTTTGCGAGATTGCGGGACAGGGAATAGGGGAAGAAAAATGAAGATTTGTGCAAATGTGAGTTTGTGTCCGGCCGACGATGCCTGTCAGCAATAATTGGACACCAAGGTACGGAACCACCGTGCACAAACACCATGGAATAGCGGGCGAGGATTGGTTCGCTCGGTGGAAGGCTATTTTGGCTATAGTGTGGTTTGTTTTTCGATAGCTATCGACACGGACACTCTACTGTTTTCTGTCTTTCGGGGTGGGATGTTGGTTGGGCATAATTTAGAGAAGACATGGGACGGAAAACTACAACTTCAGTATTTGGAGAGCCTGATCGCAATCGGGTGGATAAATATAGGTATTATTGGGCACAAATGCGATGACTACATTTGCTTTAATCAATTTGTTTTCATCTGTAGGCTTAAAGACAGCATAATCGGTACTTTTGAATAGATTTGATTTAGTTTTTTATAGCTTAATAAATAAATATGATAGATTCTAGGATCATTTAAACACAGCAATGATAACTCTAACATTCAAGCAGTGCACATCAAGATCCCTAACACGACAATACACTTTCGACGTTAAGGACTCTTTTGTGGTAAGATCATTTTGATAATAAGGACTTCTGGATATCTTCTTCTTTGGCTCTACAATCTTCTTTTTCTTCTTCTTTGGTTCTGCAACCTAGAGAGGTCTTTGCCTGCTATTACTGGCTTTTCTTGACTTCGTTTTACCCGTTTACAGATGTTCATTCCTGTGTGAGGTGGCGGTTCGGACTGGACTTGATACTCCATCCAGTGTAGTGAAGAACGCTACTCCTCGACACACTGGATGTCTAGGTATATCGATGGATCAGGTATCTTCAACTATGAGATATCTTAGCAGCTGAAGATCCTTCGAATTCGGTATCGTGATTTGAAGTCCCTAGAACATCGAGGCTCTTTGGATGAGACAGTCTCTTGAGATCCACTAACGTCCCTTAAGGGACAAAGTCCCACGCTTGATAAGATCTCTTAACTCTTAGTTACTATCTTAGTAACTGAGGATTCTTAGACTTCATAATTGGGAGACGAAATCTCTAGGATATCAAGGATCTTCAGATGCAATTGACTCTTCGATCCCAATGAAATTCCTTAGTCAACGAAGTCAACGAGATTCCTACACATTCTGCCAGTCCTACCACTACGCAGCTGTGAAGTTCAAATTAAAGCGAATAAACGATTCTAGTACCTTTTATTCCATGTGCAAACAAGTGATATCCTTAACATTTATTTACCCCCAAAAATTGTATAGAAGTTGCAGGAGTTCTACGTATTGTAAGTAAAGATATGGAATTCGCACAAGTAAAGATAGCGGCGCCGGTCTTCACATGGCAGGACCCCGATTCGTATCCCATCTGGAACGTTCATCAATAACAAAAACTGACTATCGTGGTACTGCATCCGATATGTCTATTAAGCCATTGAATGACCAGCATGGGCTCTCAATATCTCATCTCTGATACTATGTCTCTTTATCAAAACAAGAAAAAAGAAAGTACCGTTCACGATCTAAACAAGCAATAAGCTGTCCGATCGTACCTGGCAGTGTCCAATTCTAGACAGTACCTATATTTGAAGAAGCCAACAAAAAATTCAGACAAAAAACCAGGACTCACATTCACTTCAAAGTCTAACAAATTCGAACAGCAACGCACCGGCTATTAGAAACTGTAAGTTACCGCTGGGCCACAGACAATCTCGTCCACCAGGCAAGACATCGCGGAGCGCGCAATAGCGTGTGTCGCTGTGTGTATCGAGAGTCCCGTGTACCTTTATTTATCTTTCCGCTGATAACAAAAGCAACCTCACCTGAGCGACACTGCGGGCGACCAGCAAGCTCCAGCTGCATCGAGATTAGAAATGAAAGTGTTTTTTGCTTCGCTTGTTGTCGCTGACGACGAGTCCTCGGCGATGGATGGAGTGGCCTTAGGAACTGTACCATGTACCAGGTTCGCGTGACCACTGTCAGGAGCGATTGCCGAGAAACAAGGGTGGCGAAACACACGGCTACAGACAAGTCAAATGAATGCCAAAATTCAGCCGAATATATAGCCCAGCATCAAACATACACACGGTCGCGACTCGCGACTCGCGCAATCCGTTAACTTCGAATGTGTATCGAGTGGTCCCATTTTTTGCAACGACCGAGAGAGACAAAAAAATAGTCCTCCACTAGACGCCCGCATGTTCATCAGCACCGGAAACATCCTTAGGAATGGGTGGCCGCCGGCTCAGCGACAGCCGATGTCACTCCGCGAAGGAGATGCACTCCGTGGATAAAAGCGCCACACAGCTCGAGGAGACAGCCGTAGACAATCGAACGGCACGGAACGGCATGTGCAAACTGCCTCTACTGCTGATGATGAACACCCTCATCCGGTTATGGATTGTAAACAAACGTGATCGTGAATCGCGATGGGTACACCGCCGACGCCATACTGTGCCCTGTTTGTGGTGCCTCGTCTATACATGCAGGGTGCAGTACCGTGGTGCAAAAATGTGTCCCTCCAGCCTTCTCGTTCTCGCTGCACCACGATGCTAACTTTGGGAAACAATGGTTCCAATGTTGTGCGGAAGATAGCCGTACGACTTCTTCTCTCGCCCAGCTGCTTCGCATCGCACCACAACACTGCAATGGCAACGCTACGACGTTTGGTCAAATCGGCGATTGGAAACGCGATCCGGAGCTTTGTGCCATTTGTGATAGTTTTATTTCTTAAAACATTTCCATTTTCCAAACAGTGGAAATGGTGGAAAAGGGGAAAAACAGTGGGGGGGTTTGGGTTTGCCGGAAGTGTTCGGAATTGTTTGCTTTTTAGATTAGTAGTTTCGAGCTGCCAAACCTTAAAAGCCGGGTTCGGTTTCGGTGTGGTGTGTGATGTTTTGATTTGACTTTATCGTGTGCACATGTGATGCAGGCTAGCTTTAGACACATTTCTTCGTTGATGTTTTTTTTGGAGAAAATGTCGAGAAGATTTTCTATGCAACTTTTATCGTAATTTGGTATCTAATTTCAGTTCTTTGTTTTTATATAGTTAGTAGTTTATTTAGAATCAACTTTAGGCTACGAAAACATCAGCTAAAAATCTCCTGAAAAATCGAGTTTAATGATGGCTAATAGTTACAAATCTAAAGCGAATAAATATAGGTTATTTATCCTAGACAATCCTCAATCAATAAAATGTTTTCTTTCAATCCAAACAATCTTTTGATAAATTATAGTAATCTACTAGCTATTTCCGTGTCTCAATTACCAAGGCTTTTAGACAGACTTTAATGATAGTTCAAATTGTATCGTAGTTGATTCAATATGAACAACATTGACTCTATTTTCTGGAACAAGGTGTCTTAAATCTATTTTAAATATTTTATGTATTGCGTTTTGCCTAATTTCAGGGGTGACCATACGAAAATCATTATATGTTTTGAACGGATTATTTTTGAGCGCAGTTTATTAAGATTGAGATTGAAAAATCCGACCGAAACAATTAATGTTACATCTTATTCTCAAATACAATAACAGATATACAGATGCACATTAACATTCCCATGAAAAAGAACAATTAAATTGCTTTGTCTCCATCGCCATACCTACCAGAAGGGTCACCGTGTCAGACCACCGGGAACAAAAATCACCGAGACCGAGAGACATGCAGTAGCGGTAGTTGCTACCGTTTTGCACGAAACACGACCCATTACTGGCTGCAAACTGGCGTCTGTTTTCGAACACTACACGAACATTGAATTATGTTGCTCCACTGGTGTGTACCGACGACCGCCGCCGTACCACGATCACGAAGAGTAGCGCCGACAAACGATACCACAAAGACTTCTCGTGCGGCTGCACTTTGTCACCGATGTATCAGAGCCGGGCGGGCAACATTTGCATACTAATAAACATATTGCTCGTAATATGTTTATTATAAATAATCATGTTGAGAGCGGTGGATAAAGAACGGCCCCAAAACGAATGGCACGATTTCGTGGGCATCGTGTGGGATCTTTTCCGCTTCAAAAAGTGGTCTGGTAGCTGCTGAAGATGTTGACTTCTGTTGAATGCAGCATGGCACAACATGGCCAATAAATGTCTCCAATCCTTACGGAAACACATCCCTTTTTACCCTTTTCCCTCGAGCAAACGAGAGTTTGTGAGCACATTGTGAATTTTATATCGCTTATCGCCGTTGCGAGATCATTCTGCATGCAACAAAATATCTCCCACGTTACGAATCTAACTACCGTCTTGCATTCTTTGCGAGCATTTTTATTCCGTTTCAATGTTTCTCTCAGATACCTCAGAGCTGTGCACAATAAAATTGCTGGGAAGAAGGAGCGAGATTTATAAAACAGTAGCCAAACAAATCGGAGCCAATTTCAACTCGATAATCATACAATTAGGAGGGCCTCCCCGACACAATCCTGCAGTTCTGGAGCAAAAATCAGCA
>KZ063004.1:17813-86510 GCA_002091835.1 Anopheles maculatus
ATTTTCGAGCAAACGAGAGTTTGTGAGCACATTGTGAATTTTATATCGCTTATCGCCGTTGCGAGATCATTCTGCATGCAACAAAATATCTCCCACGTTACGAATCTAACTACCGTCTTGCATTCTTTGCGAGCATTTTTATTCCGTTTCAATGTTTCTCTCAGATACCTCAGAGCTGTGCACAATAAGATTGCTGGGAAGAAGGAGCGAGATTTATAAAACAGTAGCCAAACAAATCGGAGCCAATTTCAACTCGATAATCATACAATTAGAAGGGCCTCCCCGAAACAATCCTGCAGTTCTGGAGCAAAAATCAGCAGCCTAGCCTAACGGTAGCAATTTCAGAAACAGAAGCATGGTTTGAGGGTGAATTAGGTTGCATTTGAATTTATTATAATCAAATTATAGTGAGCCGCAATGTCGGGAAATGGCCGTTGGGGGCATTTGTAACTTATAATTGTGTGTAGTGCTTCGGGGCAGGATTTCTTGGAAGTTTTGGAAGGAATGGTTCGATTGATCAAAACTTGT
The DNA here is from genome assembly GCA_002091835.1 of Anopheles maculatus. NCBI lineage: Eukaryota > Metazoa > Arthropoda > Insecta > Diptera > Culicidae > Anopheles > Anopheles maculatus. Next base: position 18,342 of record KZ063004.1, read on the forward strand.
ATTTACCTTTGATGAGATTCCATATATTAAAGATTTGTTGTCCTGATTACGCTATAAAAACCTTATAGAAGGCTATTACTACAGAATTTTAATCTTATTTTCTTTCAAAATCACCTACAAAAGCATCCTTCACAACATCACAGTCCGATTAGCACACCATCAAACCACATTACTAATCGCGAACGGTCAGGCCCCGACAGTAAATGTTCAAAGGCAACGTGCACAACACGCATCCACCATCATCAACCGATACTAATCCAATGGTTTTCTCGCCTCAAAAGCATATTGTCACCATCAATACGCCCGCTGCACTGCCACACACCAGCTCGCACCAGCTTGCAGTCTACCATCTGCTCCATTTCAGCCATCGTTTCCACCGGTGCCGGTGCGTTCTCACTCAAATTACGACACAATGCCATTATGTAGTTAGCACCGTGCGGCATACATCGTCACACCGTTTAAGCACTGCCCCGTACAGCTTGGGCAGCAGTTGACATTGGCAGTGGGACACACACACACCGTAACACACTTCTCTCTGTCTGTCCGAATTGTGTGGCTTTCAACCTTTTCCCCCTAACGAAAGAGGGCTCGATCGATCCGGACGTGTGATGGAAATCCGCGATCACGTACTCGCGATTATCGGCAGTAGCATGGCGCGAGGAAAATGGGACGGAAAAAAGGAGGAAAGCGAGACTGCATGTTCCTGTCTGCCACGGATCCATGCCACACGTCCCTTTCATTACAGTTTGATTTATCAAAAATGTCACTCGTGATGGTTGTTAATGTACGAGTGTAATGCAACGATAAATAAACAATCGCGGCACACTAATCGATTGATGGCACGTCAATTTTCGATGCCAATTTCGTGGGTTACCACACAAAAACGGGCTGAACGGGAATGTTAAAAGGGTTTGCAAAAAAAAAAGCGAATTGATTATATTGATTTTTGATAATTTTTAAATCAAATGTAAGTTAATCAAAGAAACGAAAAGTATAGCAAAAACGTGTCAAATTATAAAGAAAACAAAATGCTTAAGAAGTATAAAACAAACAACAATGATAAAATGATTCGTAAACTATGAAACAAGTACAAGAAAGACATAATACTATTAGTAACATTAGATTAACACAAAACAAAGAAATAAATGGGCAAAAAGAAGTAACAACTAACACTGATTAAACACTGGAGGATAAACCCAATGTGTGTAAGAAAATCAAAAGAGACTAAAAAAACATAGAAATAAAAGGAAATATATTTGAAAATATCAAGTAATAAAGAGAAAACTAAAGACAACAGATTTTGCAGCAAAGTTACATTGTAATAGAACAGACAAAAATGTTAGAGAAAAAACTTTGCAAAAAAAATAACAAGAAATGTAAAAGAAGCTCAAAATACAGTGTTTCTCACTTGATAATGCAAAGTTACCTATGATTTTTGCAAACGCTACATACGATTTCGTATGGAGCGTTTGCAAAAATCATAGGTAACTTTGCATTATCAAGTGAGAAACACTGTAATTAAAAAGTAAAGCGCCAAAGAAATTACAGAATTTACAATACAACAATAATACAATAATTAGACTAATAAATGTATAAGATAAAATTATACAGAAGGATCAACAGTAGAAAAAGAAGAAGAAGAAGAACAAGAAGAAGAAGAAGAAAAAGAAGAAGGAGAAGAAGAGGAAAGAAAGGAAGAGAAAAAAAGCTAATCAAAGAACAAAAAATAATGCGATTTTCTGAAGTAGATCTTAAATCATCATAGAGAGCCTTTAACGAGTTTCTGACGCAAAATGAGGACTAAATGATGACTCTGTATTGTGATTTAATATCAGTTTTAATAAAATAAATTGGTTCGTGCAAAGTCCCAAAAGAAACAAAATGCAACCGAATAAAACTTAAAATGCTTCAGCTCAACAGTCAGCTTAATTAAAATGCATAATAAATACTCTGTGCCGCATATTTTCAACCAGCAAACATCACACTCACTGAATTAACCTCCATGATTCCATGATTGTTACAAAAGAAATAAAAGGAAATTCCCACACACACACACACACACACACACACACACACACACACACACACACACACACACACACACACACACACCTTCTTCAGCAACACATGCATTATGACACACGACAACATGATTTGGTGTTTGTTTCTCCTTTTTGACACCCTTCTAGCACTCGGGGCTCCCCTTCCAAGTTCGGGTCATCAATGTCGGGAAATGATTTTATTTGCCACTCAGGTCGATCGTTCGTTTGGTTTTGTTTTAAAGAAGCAAAACTTCAACAACAAAAAACCCGGACAAACCACCCAAAATTTGACACCTACGTTCGGCGGGCAGTATGAATCGGAAAATTCGGAAAAACAAAAAACCAGGGAAAAGCATTAATAAAAAAAAACACCCAACCACCGGGATGCATTCATTTGCATGGGAAAGTAGTGGTGATGGTCGCTGGAAGAAGGAAAAACACACACACAAAAAAGGTGCAAAAACGAGAGACTCGACCCAGGTTCCACGGTGCATCCATGGTGCATCCTCGATGCGTGCATTCCGGGTTGCACAGCGCGTAAAATAAAGAATTCCCACAATGCATGCCAAACGCATTGGAAAAATAGCAACAAACGAAACTACAACAACAAAAAAAAAACCTACGCACACCGGCTATGAAACGAAACAGCCACAACAGCCCGGTAAAGTGCAGTCAGAATTGACTCCACTTGGTGGGTTTGTTGTGGGTGGGTGTGGGAGAAGGATGAGGCGTTTGATTGCATGTAAAACCACCGAGGATAACCTCGGCACGGCACTGCCCCAACACAGAATGCACTCCGCGTGGCAAGGGTGGCAAGTGCATTCATTGAATGCGTTCACACAAACGCATCCGATGGGGCTCAGCGGCATCATCATGTCGGAGCGCGCGTGGCTTTTTCCTCGATGGATGAATGGAAAAGTGATCAAACTCGAGTGTCGAAGAGAGGTGTTATTTTCCAATAGCGCGATGCATGCCCACCCCTGACTCCCAACACCTCCCCCCGAGGGAGTCTTGTTTTTTTTCGGGTTACCTTAGACCGATGCACAATGGCACGCGAAAATATACGCACAACACACAGATAAATCACACCACCCATCCATGCGGACCGGAAAAGTAAGTGAATAACAATTTTACACCATCCACCTGTCCATTGTCCACTGTCCAATTGGGTGGGAAAGGAGGTGGGTCGAGTGGGATGCATTCGCGTGCGTGCCGCCAGTCGGGTCGCGTTTTACAAACCAAAAAGTGCATTTTTCCGCTCCGAAAGCGATGCACTTGTTTGTTTGCATTTTATTTGACTTTCCACGTGTGACGGTCGTGCGATCGGAGCACCACAGTTGCACGCGGATGCAAAAATGCATTCGATCGTTTACCAGCCACGCGGAGTGGGGGTTTTGTTTACTGTTTTCACCAATTTTATATTTAACCAAATCCCCAAAGCGCCTGACCGGACATTGCGAAACGACTTTTGACCCTTTTGTGTACCCGATTTCGGGGCGGGGGGAGCGATGCGTTTGAAATATGCATGGGAAAATTTTGCTTTGCTTTTGTGTGTGTGTGTGTGTGTGTGTGTGTTGGGAGTGGAAAACTGAACCCATTCGAGATCACTATCAAGCGAGCGTAAATCAGTCAGAAGCGTTACAGACACACAGTGGTGCGTTTTATGGATGCAACCGGATCCGCGATGTCCTAGATGCAACTGGTGTGTTGTATGCAGGACAAGTGAATTAAACGTTGCATGCTACGGGGGCATTTAACAAGCGCGAGCGCGTGCGACACAAATGCCGACAGGATTAGAGACCACCATTTCCCACGGTAGTTTCGATGCATTTTGTGCGGGCGTTTGGTGGTTGGGCAGGATATTGAACACGTAACGGCGTGGCGACACACAGTGACACACGGCTCGGTTACATTGGGAAGCGAGTTTTGTAAATCACACCACACCCGAAATTGTTCCTTTGGGGCAATATGTTCGAATTTGTAACGATGATGTAGTGACATCGTGCACTATGGTTTAGGTTCGGTCAAAGGATGATTACTGATAATGGAAATTTCAACGAACAGCTGAATATCTATCTTGTATCCTGACCTACTACCGAACTTTAAGCATTTGTTAAGCTTACATCTGAATCTTGAACTCTAAAATTCAAATTAACCAGACTTTTAAATTATAAACGTTAAGCTATACTAGAAACTAAGCCCAGAGCTGCATTCCGTCATTTACAGCTGACACAAATCTCCAAAAAGGTTGACTCCCCTTTAGCTTTCGCTTTGTATCTCTCCGCTCTGTGCCAAGCACATCGCTGACCTCGTCTTCTTTATGAGGCACTGGTCAAGAGAACTCATCATTTGCTCCGGCCATCTTATCTTGGTTATCTAGCTATGGTCTCCGTTAAGACATCTGTACAGCTAAAGCGCTCAGCTAGCCCGTGATTTATTATACTTCTTTGTAAAGATGGCCGCTCGAAGATGGGGAGGGCATCGGCAGTCTCCAATAGTTTAGTCAAGCACTCGTTCCACTAAAGAACAACCGGACGTATGAGAGCGCGATGTTCCCAGTATATTCGTATGAAGTTTTCTTTTACTACTTCTTTTCTGGCCTGCTCCTACGGATCACGTCTAGTAGACAGGGCCTGGCGTCCAATCCGTTTCCAGGAAACTCGGCCTATGGCTTCACTCCTCCAGCCCCGACTGCATCCGATATCCCTCAGGTCTGACTCCACTTGATCCAGCCAACGAGCTTGCTGTGCTCCTCTGCGCCTCCTGCCGAACGGGTCGCTGACGAGCACCTTCCTGGTAGGGCATGAGTCCGGCATCCTCATCACGTGCCCCAACCAGCGTATCCTTCCGGCTTTGACAACCGTCAGGATGTCTGCATCGTCAAACAGCTCAGCTAGTTCGTGGTTCATTCTCCTTCTCCATACGCCCTGTTCGCACACACCACCAAAGATAGTCCGTAGCACCCGCCGTTCGAAAATGGCGAGTGCATTGGCGTCCTCCGCCAGCATAGTCCAGGACTCGTGTCCGTAGAGGACTACCGGCCGTATCAGTGTGCGATATATGGCGCGTTTCGTGCGTTGTTGGAGTCTTCTGGATCTCAGGAGTTTGTGGAGCCCATAGTAGGCACGATTCCCCTGAACAATCTGCTTCCGAGTCCTGCTCTACCACGGTCAGAACCTCCGGCAAGCAGGTATTTTGTCTTCGTCGCATTGATCCTCAATCCAATCCTATCGGCTTCGCAGTTTCAGTCGGGTGTACGCTTCGCACACCGCCGCAGATGTTCGCCCGATGATATCGATATCCGATGATTACGATCATATTAAGGTAGGAGAATTCATTCACCTCCTCGAGTATTTTGTCTTCGTCGCATTGATCCTCAATCCAATCCTATCGGCTTCGCAGTTTCAGTCGGGTGTACGCTTCGCACACCGCCGCAGATGTTCGCCCGATGATATCGATATCCGATGATTACGATCATATTAAGGTAGGAGAATTCATTCACCTCCTCGAGATCGCCAGGATATCTGCATCTCAATCGGACTCAGCCTGACCCAGGGCGCCTTCGTCTACCTTGTATAAGGGACCTCGAATTGCTTAGTATAAAAGACCTGAGTCCTACCTAGTATAAGAGGCCTCGTGTAAGGGTCTCTCCGAAAGTATTTGTAGCAGAGCTGATCTGGTAGAGGTCCCCAGCTTCTATTCCGCCTAAGTCCTTCATGAGGTTTGATTCACCACTGCCAAAGACTCCATCAAGCAGATATCTTAACATCGTCACATTAATCTTCAGTCCAATCCTATGAGCCTGCCATTTCTACTTCAATTCTGAAAGCATACATCAACAGAACCTAGATATAACTAAGGGATAGACATCTAGAGGTGGCTTGTTTTTTGTAAAAAAAATGTTATTAAGTTATATTTTATCACAAATTTGTTTCTTACTGGCAATAGCTTTAAATAGCAATACCGATAAATAAATGACCGTCTCGTGACCATCGTGCGTTAGAAGCAAGGTGCAATCTAATGCAACAGATTCAACCAAATAAAAAACAGGACCAGTGTTGAGTGCTTCCCCATCGTTTTGTTGTTCTGTTAACGTTAATCGAGTAATTGGACGGCGTGGGATTTCTAGACGCACTCCGAATCAAGGCTTAGATCCGATACATACTAAAAGGAAGGCAAGCAGTGAAAAAAAACGTGTCTGTCTTGATTCATATTTGCATGTCTCCGATCAATCAAATCAATCGAAATTAAATTTTAGTTCCCAAGAAATATCGGATCCAGTTGTGCCGTTTCATACCGCTCCCAAATGCAAACCCTATAATAACGATTTATTTAACAAAACTCGATAACGGATGCGAAATGGCAGTAAAAACGCTTATCATCGGCAAGTGGAAAACGCTTCACCTTCGTCTTAAATGTCCGTCCTTAAAAATCACATCCAAATATTCAAAACACAGCACCGACTGCATGCAAATTAGCTTGCGGCCATTTCATAATTTGTATCCCCGGAAGGCAAATGGCCGCCTTTTTTGCAAGTGTTTACCCCCGGTACTGATTTTGCTTTGCGCTCTAAATAAAACTTTATTTAAAAAAAAAACACACACACACTCGATGTTATGTTGCTTGTGCGTGCGTCAAGCCTGCACCAAATGGGACATAATAACAATGTTCGGGTTTGGTACTGTTGTTTTGCCGCAGTCGCAACCGTTGCGCCGCACATTGCCTGTTTTGTGTGTGCAAATGCTTATTACAGGATATTTTAAATGGCCACAACGAATAAGTAAACGAAAACCGATACCAATCAAGTGATTCGCGGTCTGTACGCTCGAAGGAATCGATCCGGTAAACGCGAGTGTGAGTGAATTATTTATTTCCCATTCTACACACTGCCGGCTGGATTGGGAATATATAAAATGGATCTTATAGTTAACACAGCGTTGCATCACCATCGAGCCCAAGTCTTCGAGATAATGAAGATGCATACCCTTAATACGAGCCCGTTTTTCGGTATGCAAATCGAGTTCGGCGTCCGGCGAAAAAGGGACACAAATGTTACTTCCATCTTTAAATTAAAAAAAAAAAACCTCCGACTCCGACCACTCAACTCATTAATTCGCACGATCGCACTTAATGATGGCGATGATGATGGTGGTCAGCACAAAGAAACAGAACAGAAAAAGGTAGCGCGATTACAACGCGCAAAAAAACTTGCGCTCCGGGTAATTCGGAAGCCCACAATAAATGGGGCACAATATTATATAAATGCGGTGTGCGGTTTGATGGAGCGGAAACCGGAGCGACGAGTCCGACATAAAACATAAACACAGCGCACACAAATAACGACTGCACCGCATGCAATCGTCAATCTGCATACATTGGTATGCCAGCGTCCTCGGTGTGTGTGCGTGCCGCAATGGCGCATTCGTTTCGGGAGGCGTACAATAGTTATTTTATATTTTTATATACACAACAATGCGATATTCACACATGCGATAGGGCAGCTTTTTCTTTTCCCCCCAACATAATCGATCGTCGCCCCAGCCTTCTTCTTGCGCCACTATCTTCGGAGGTATTTATTCAGGCGTTCGCGACCGTACCACCGTAGCCACCAAGTCAAGTGGTGCTGGTGGACCTTGCCGGTAGCTATCCCTGCCGTACGGAGCAAGATAGCAAAAAAAACGCGTTCGCGACCGTACCACCGTAGCCACCAAGTCAAGTGGTGCTGGTGGACCTTGCCGGTAGCTATCCCTGCCGTACGGAGCAAGATAGCAAAAAAAACGCTTGGGGTTGCGAGCTCGATCGTGAAGGTAGAGGCCCACATCACCACATAACATGAGCATAAAACGAGATGAACATAAAAAAAATGCTATGAACAGATCCATTCGAATGAGACCATGCGTGGGGCTTGAAAAGCTCGAAAGAGACAGAGAGAGAGCCCTTGCAGGGAGAGTGGGATAGACGCGCAAGAAAGAGAGCGAGCCATCCGTCAACGATTATTGGCAGGCCGGGTTTTGGAGCCTCTCGGATAGCCGGAACGCGATTCCTGGGGCGTTTCTTCGGTATGCGTACGGTTTTTAGGCGTTTGCGTCAAGCGTGCACTTCTTTTATGGGTGGAAAAGCGCATCGCAATGCACTGCCGGTGGGTTTCGGTGGGTATAGCGATGCAGGAAGGCCGCGACCGAGGATACGCACAGAAAAAGGAACAAGACTAAACGCGTGCGGTTTTTGTGTAAGGCTCCGTGTTCTCATTATTCACTCACATACAAGTGACGGTCGTGTTCGTTTCGGTGATGGAATTGAAGCCATTTTTTGTTTGGAAGATGTTTAAAAAAGCTCCTCAATAAAAGACAAGGAAGAATTTTATGTACACAATCGAAAGGACATTGTCTAAATATGTTGAATTGTTCCATAAGATGGCATTTTTAGAAATTGAAGTAAGAGCTTCACTGTCAGCTCAAATAATGTCTTATTTCTGACTTTAATAAGGCATTAACTTTCTGTTATTTGCCTTATCCCGGGCATTCTTAGCTTAATCTTCACTTTATTTGGAGATCATTTCAAACCTTTACATTCAAATGATTTACGTCACAATATATTTCACTTCAATTTCTTCAAACCGATTGCGCTTTGGCGTTTTTGTTCAGTTTTTTTATGATCTATTACTGCTGAAGCTGTTTCATGGTTATGATAAAAAGTTATTTTGTACTTTACTTTCTTCTTTTGCTTTGTTTCTTTTTTAAATGTCAGCTTGATTTCTCATATTTATGCGTATAGTTACTGTATGAACATGCTTAAATGCCTTCTTTCGGCTTTGTTTTTGTTTAAAATGAATTCATTTTCATGTCTCTTAGCTTTATATTTACATTGTTTACATGTTTTTCAATGCTTTTTGCAGTAGATTGTCATATTTTTTAATCTATATTTGTTAACTTCGTAGTCTTGCATTAGAAATTTATATATTTTATGTGTCGTTTACCACACAATATTTATTTTATTGATTGATAGTAAGAGTCTGAAGGACTTGCTGTTAGTCTTATAGTAATCATTTGCATTTTCATGTCGCTATCGCTTATGAGGAAAAATGGTTACAAAAATGCATATTTATTGAAGTTATGAAACAGAGGTCATGGCAAAATAAAAGAAAAAAACAACATTAAATCACTCCACTTAAGCAGCAATAGCCGAAAGCACCGAAAACTATGATCGTTAATCGATCGAACTGCATGCCGCCCTTTTTTCCGGTGGGTAACATGCCGATCCTTGCCAACCCAGGTAATCATGATGATGATGATGATGATGGACTGTCTCGCCATGGTAGTCCTATGGCAGTTTTCTCCCGTTTTCGATTAAACTAAAAACGTGGGGAAACTCAGCTTATGCACCGATTATTAATGCAAAGTGATGGACGTAATTCGACATTTTATTTTATGGCGACGTGTCAGTCTCGCCGTCCGGCCGTGACGTTTGTGGTCGAGATGAGGTCGAGGATGAGGGTAAGGAGAGGGGTGGAAAGGGAAGGGAGTATATTGGTGTATTTAATTCTGTACTTTGTCTCCGAGATGGAAAGGAGTGATGGAAAGAAGGAACAAACAACCGGACTACTAATGACTGCACGATCGAACAATCAAGATGCGGAGTACGGTAAAATTTGACAGCTTTGGGGCTTTTGGTTTGTGGTTTTTATCCCCACTCCAGGTGCACTTACTAGTATGCATAATGCTTTCAAGTTGGGCTTTTTTGTAGTCTGTCACGATGTCAAAAGCTTGACTAATTTATAGAAAGCCTAAAGACCAGGTCCAATAAATATATTTTGATTTAAAAAATTTACAAAAAGAAAATACTTGCTTCTCTGTAAATGGGTTAATTAATATTGTTCACCTACAAAAGCACTCGAAACATCAGCAGCCTACCATTCAAACACACCTCAATTGTGCGGTATCATTCGCTAACCATTCAAACGGACCCACATTTGCCATTGAAAATTCGATTGCGTGCTTTTGAGCAGTTAATTTTTCCCCATTTTCTCTCTTATCAATTAAAAAAACCCGCGTACTTGGCTCGTTTTCCCTAACATTAACTCAACAAACAGAGCTGTGCGTAACATTTGCGTAACACCGGAGCACCGAATTGTACCAGCACAGCCTCACAGACTAGCCGCTGGATGGAGAACCCCAAGGGGGCGGATACACATTTTTATCCTCCATAAAGCATCGGAAACATTGACGAGATGGCCTCGGTTCGGCTGATTTTTTTCGTACCCGCGGCATCTGAAGTGCTCCATTGAGCGTAACCGTCTAACTGTGGTGGTTCAACCCTCTTCAATGTTGCGGAAAATATATCAATTTATATATATCTGTGTGTTGCCGATGTATACCGCCAGCTAGAGAGCATACTTGAGGCGCGTTCTCGCATCAAAATGGTTCGATGGTGGAAAAATATAAAAACTCCGACTTACATTGGTCATGGTAAACATCCACCATAGAGAGGTTGGCATACTCGATTGGCATACGCAGACATGGTACGCACAGAATCATTAAACTTACATTTAATTTACACTCGTAATGAGGGAGAAAAAAAAATTGCAGGATAAACAAATTTGAAGGGAACGAAAGCGGGAAAAGAGTATTGAGAAAAAAAACATTCAAAAAATAATCAAAATGCCTCGCAGCATCGGTCGAGATTCATGAATGCCGCGAGAGTTTGAAGAGAGGGTTCGTAGATTTTCGTTGTTGCTGCTGCTGCTCCTGGTTGCGTCGAATCCTTATCACCTGCTGATTTTAGAGCACGCTAAATATTATTTGATATGAATTGAGTTACCATCAAAATAGGGGTCCTCTACTATGTAAAAACGCAAAAGAGTCCTCCTGTGGCTAGTCTGAAGGACCCTTGTTTTAAAAAGGAATAAAAAAGAAATCTCCGTGACGGAAGGATTCATAATAATATTTTAATTCTTGTACTAGTTATGAAGTATGTTATTTGAAATATTTTATACAGAAAGTAACAACAACATCCGTTCGCTTGAGCCTCTAAATTCTACACCAAATCAATATGTCATTTTAAACACCTGATGATTCAATTCCATCGGTGCCCTACGCAACAGGCGCAAAACATTGCCCTGGGAAACTGGCAACAAATTGTCCGTATCGAACGAAGGGAGTGGTTTCAATTGCGATTTGTCAAACCGACACCATCTTAACCGAAAAAGCCACAACCACAGCACTTGTGGCAGCGCGTCGTCGGCTTGCCGGAAGGAAAAGCGTTAGCGAGTAACATCATCATTATCGGAATCAACACCAACACCGTCATAAATCTATGCTCCCTCATTTCCTTGGTGAGGTTCGTAGATTCCTATCCCTCAGCCAGACGTTCGATGCACATGAATGTCAAGTAGATCAACGGCAAGAAACGACCTTGCCCAACGTATCAACGCCCATACGTAAAGGGGGATGAATCTTAATCTTCTTCGAGTAATGCTCCGTCTGCCTAACCGCTCACCAACACCACACACCAAACAGGGGCAAGATGGTAGCTATCAAGTCACTCGAGTCCTTGTCGAAAGGGAAAGTAAATTTTCACTCAATGAAACAGAACATCGTTCCTTCGGCAACGGTGCCCGACAGTACGAGCAAGAATTCACACACAACGAACGGTCACATCCTTACACCACAGCCACAAGGACGAAACCCCTGAAAACTCACCCCAAAAACCGACTATCCCGACCGACCCAACAAAAAGGGAAATCTTGCGCTCGGTAAACACACACACACACATCCGTCGTACACATCCGAAGCAACAGGCCATGCCCGAAGCCGAGTTGGCCCGGTGTTTGGGTTGTGTAGCCGCAGCAAAAAGGACAAGAAGCAAAACACATTAAGGCAAGCAAAACTCTCCCCACCCCTGCTCCAACAAGACTCGAAGTCGGGCAAAGCACGTCCAAGCTAAGCAAGTCTGCAAGACGCACGAGAGGATATGATGGGAGAGATTCACTCATACCCCCCGCCCACCAGAATTGGTTGGCAAAAACGGAGCAACATTTGTGCCCCAAGCGTAACCAAGCGGTGTGAGTCTGGACGAGTCCTCGGGAACGACAAGAAGGCAACAGTTTAAACACACTTTTGCCGTTTAGCACCATTTTGTCATTTTTGATACGGAGAAGATGGACTTGGTGTTTGGAGGGGGTGCCGTTGGGTGGGTAGAATGGGGGAACGGTACGGTGAGAAGATTTCTTGTGAGATTCGGTACGGTTACAGCATGAAGCGTCGGTCGGTTCACTAGCTCTGAAGGTTTGGTGGTTCGTGAGAAAGGAATTATTTGCTGTACGGTTTTAGACTTAAGGAGTCTAAAATGATCGTTGCAATAGATAAAGATTACTTTCGAATTTCGAATGATGTCTCTATAATTTGACTCTTTGGGAGCAAAATGTTGTCATCAATGTACAATGTATAGTCGGAGTAATAGAAGTTCCTAAGATTTTATTGCTAGAAACTTTTCTGCTCTGGAGATTTGTTACGCTGCTTTACGTAGCGCCCTCTTTCTAAGACGCGTGGTACTACAAGGCCAATACTGCTCAAGTTGCTTTGCCAATTACTTATCATCAGTTGTTTAGAAAGTATCGAAAGGTAATCATCAAGATAACTTTTGAGACAATCAAATTGATTCAAGAAAGATTTTTAACCCGACCAAGTCTCTTATTGTGCCATACATTGCTGATGTCAGCATGGTACTGGGCCATTTGCTACCATTAGGTAGCCAAAACAGCCAGAAATCGGGCTCAGAGGCCTGTTGATAGCTACAGTTAAGTGGAAAACGTGTAGAGAATCAGAAAAGGCACTTTAAAACTCCTTAACCCTTACATGACATTCCAAGAACCTCATATTGGAACATCGTTGTACGCAATCGACGACATTTGAAGTTTCTTTGAAATTGTTTTCAGATGTCTAGGATATATGTATGTTTTCTGAGAATGCGAAAATGACTATTGATGGTGCTAAAGCGCTTAGCAAAAGTATTGAACATCTAAATGTTTCTTTTTATAAATTCAGAAGCTTTTTTCACCATTTCAACAGTCCTTACGCGAAATATTTTAACTACTTGATATGTTATTGAATAGAACAAGCTCATTCTCTGCAGCATTTGATCTCGAGGAGCTCTGAACATTTGCTTTAAATCTCTACAACCTCTTTTGTGAAGGGATCAATGTTATTATTGAACAATCGCCCTATTAATCTATATAGCTTGTTAATCTGAAGTTCAGATATCGAATTAAACCTTTCATAGGCAGCATTACCTTTTGAACATACAAACAATAATTCAAGACACAGAGAATCCTGTCAAAGGATGAATAGAGCCTGATGAGAACAAAAAGATGTCCAAGATCTGGACATCATCGAGAGATTCATCAAATGATTTTACCTTTTCAAAGATAATTGCATACGTTTTTGTTATTCTACGTCACTAATCTTAAAACACGTCGAAGCTTTCAATTGCATATTGATTTGTCAATCAATGTCCCGTAAAGACGCCCAAATATTGCATCTCTTTTGTATTCCATGCACAATTCTAGTGTTGAAATGTAGCTCAATTTGAGACAAACGTCACTTATAGTGTCCTCGAAATTTTTTTCAGAAAACTAGCCCCATTTCCCTAACAAGCGCTCCTTGGTCCATTGGTAGGACACCCGGCTGAATGAGTGTATGAATTGAAGACAATACAATCGCTCGTCTGATTCTAATGCTGCTTCAAAACAACACCAAACACATTGCACAGGCACCACTTGTCCCATAGCGAGCCACACTCTAATTCTAGACAAACAAGTGAGTTTGATTGAAAACGAGTGTTCGGATTTGCTGTCAGCTTCGAAATGGTTGCTAAATTGCGTACCAAAACTGACAGCTAAACGAGGACAGTTAAAAAAAACACACACAAGACTCACGTCTCATTTCACCGGCGCTTGAGAAGGACATCAAACGAAATGACATTTCTTGATGAAAGAGTAGATCCGGGTCCGACGATTTGACGAGAACATTTCACTATTATTTCACTCGCAGCGCATCCTGTTATCTTGAGCGCGCTCTGGAAAATGTGTTCTTTTATGGTGGTATTTTTCTTGTCTTGTTTTTTAAAACAAAGAATTTGGGAGGAGTTTCGGTGCGTTGCACAGTTTCGGCACACACACACGACTGCTGTGTAATTCGTTCGTTCTTCATGGTGCATGCATGTGTTCCGCACCAGGCACGGCGAAGACACAGTGCACGCGGTTGCATTTCGATTGCATGTTTTTGACAAACGATCTTCAGCACGCCGGAGTGGCTCTGGCGAAGCTAACGTTTCCGTGTGAGAGGCTTTTTCCCGAAAAATCGCCCAGGAAAGGGAGATCCCTTTTGCGAAGGGAAAATTTCACCACGTACTTCGCTTATTGCACCGGGCTCCAGATCTCGCACGCATCGGCTGCATCGGTTCTTTGCTGACGGAATAGGTGCAGGCTGTCCGGTAAATACGTCCGCTTCTTTTTTCTCGTCCTGTGCCTGTGTGTTCCGTTTCCGATGCTTCTAAACGCAGCCGGGCATTCTTGCGTTTGCTCTCTTGTTTGATGATCTCGCCGGGCTTGACGAGACCGGGCCCGGGCTAATTTCTAGTGCACTGCGAAACTTGAAACAAGCGCCGACCGTACGCGCCATGTGAATCGAATAGCCCCGCACATACATACATTCAAACTGTAGCTGTTGTTTTTTGTTTTTATCTCGTTGAACAGAAACCGAAGTGAGGCTGGTCGCAAACTGTCAGTTCTCAAGATCCGCTACAGGAATCGTGGTTCGCGCCTGGAAGCGTTTCGATACGGTTCGTTTCCGCACAGTAGCGCATTCCTTGATGGATGCGACTCACACGGCCACTTATCGTCCGTCAACTGGCCGACACCTTCCCATGCTCCCGAACGCCCCGAACGCCGTTGCAGGTCCGTACCACTTTCGCCAAAGCGCGATTCGGTACGCGGGTCTTATGCGTGTCCATGTCCTGGATCTTTCCTTTACCACACCAAACACACTGGACTGCTTCCGAGTGGCGCAATTGAAAACGTACACTCGCTGCCGGTGTCCCTTGGCCGAAAAAACGGAGGACCAGAGACGGCGAAGCGTACACTGCCCGAGCTACTCGCTCTGGCCAGCACACGTACACATTTCCGGTTCCAGCGGGGGTAAAAGAACGCACAAATGCACAAAGATTACGCTGCATCTGGTTGGGACGTGCGCTAGAATTTCTTGAGCCCCATAAACGGCACCGTAACGGCACAGCCGCCGTGACTGAAGCCGAACGGAGTGGTGGTTTGGGATTTCAATTTCATTTCGCTACCAGAAGGCGAAACCAAAGTGCTGCAGCAGCTCGCGGTCACCGGTCTCCATCGGCGGATATGATTGAAGTGAATCAAGCGCAAATGTTCAATTACAAATCGGGTGCAGGGCGATGCACGGACGGTCAAAAATGCAAACAAACCTCCGCGAAATGCAGCCGAAATGGTGAATATATAACTTGAGAAACAAAAACAGACGGGTTTTGGAAGGAAATTGAAGGATCGCCAGAATTTGCATCGTACCGTACGCTAGCAACCTTTCGGCTGGGAAGATGCATTCAGAGCTATGCAGCCGGAGAGAACCATCTTTTTTTAGAAAGAACCATAATTTTTGGGGTTCAAATTCTACTGCTCAGCATTGTTTTTTGGGAGCGTTGATTTTTGTTTTAGTTTTTCTGAAGGGAAAAGTTTAAAACATTGGTCTTGCAGCTCAAGCGTACCTGGCCGGTCCATCGGTATCTATAATTTGGTAAAGGTAAATGTACACAAACAGTACCGAGTTTGTCAAGTTTGACGGTCGAAGGACGAACAATAGGGTCTCCGAATTGTGCATGGATCGACTTTTCAGACAAACATTCTATTCGTTTTTATTTGTGGGGGCTTAAAGTGCATAGACATTGCATTTTTTCTATTTAATATGCTGCTTAAACGTATCTTCAATTGCTGGATTGAGTAAAAGTAGATAAAAACTCACCTTAAAGGCTACGAATGAGTCGAAAACACGTTAATCTACTTTTTCTGGATGTAAAACCAATCCTAAAGTTCAAGAAATGAGTAATGTGGATGTAGGAATTATAATTTTCCCAACGCTTTCCCAGAAATATTCTAAATATTACATTACCATCGCTTCAATATTTGTTGTAATTATTGAGACTAGACTTTGAGACCTAGAACCGGTATTACAATAGACATGAAACCAAGCAGGAATTAATTCATCAGGAATGAATGTTTAAGTATACTAAATCAGAACCGCTCGCTTTAAACTGGCCAAAGAGCTTATTAGAAATGCAGTCAAGAAAGTCTAGAAATGACGGAATTCTTACTTCCTGATGTTGTAGGACCAACACGAATTTGTAGTTCATTAATTATACACCATATTCGGTTGATAGTGTTGAGAAAACATTAAGTATTTAGAGTATGATAAATTCTAAAGGATCTCTCATTAAAAATCAGACGACTGTCTCAGATGACTTGTATCATATCACATCTCATCACATCGAGTTCTCGCAGGAGGTACCTGAAGTACCTTCAGATCTTCTTCTCAACTCTTCTCAAAGTTCTCAAAACTCTTGTCGCGACGGACGAAACTGGGATTTCTTCTTTTTATTTGTAGGCCTAACGACCTCTTAGGGTATGCCTGCCATTTTTGGCTTACTAGACCGCATACGTTTTTGAGACATTCAAAACTGACGGATCCCTTCTAGCAACGTTCTAAAGAAAGATGCTCAAAAGGATTTTCGAGCCAGCAATAGCCGGCCAAGAACTCTCGAGGTTGTAGTGCCAGAGAAGAAGAAGATGTGTTGAAGGATGGTTGAGTTTAAGGGTCATCTAAGGTGATCTCACTGTTGAGTAGCAAATTAAACTCTCCAGGCTGCACCGCGCTATCCATGTCATGAGAATGACACTGGACAACCCAGCTAGTAAAGTCTTTTTAGGTCGACAAGAAGAACAGAGCAGTAATGGTGGACCCAAACTGAGATCGAGAGATTCATCTTTCCACCAGAAAAGCCGAGATATTGGAAATATTGTAGCTTCTGAAATGTAAATCAGTAAGACGCCATTAAACGTCCCATGTCCTAAGGCCAACCTCAATAACGATAAGTAATGTAAAACTTTAGTATCGATATGTTTCAATCAAATTCTGTTGCTTTTAACTTTGACCTTTTCTCAATTGATCCTACATGTCCAGGTCTAAAGCCAATGGGTTTTAAAGTGTAAAAGCTTCATGTGTTCACCTTGTAGCCAATTTTAAACTACACTTCACATCTTCAACTATTTTTTCCTAGGAAACACGACCAACCGGACCTAGCAACTTTAATTATTCTTTCACCTAAACGAAGAACAACGCTACTCGGAGAAGCTCGCGTTTTTTGTGAGCTGCAACTCAACTGCAATTGATGTAAAAGGGTTGCAACCAGCCACTTCGCATTGTGTGCAGACTCACACACGCACTGGGTACGCAGGAGCCACCCAGCATGGCTTCTTGCCTTCATGCGTATGAACATTGTACAAAATCAATTACATTACAGACACATCTAGCCCACACAGCCCACTTTGATGCTGAGGTCCACCACCAATGCAGAAGGCGTCGGCCGAGCCGATCCCTCTTGACCAAACGATTCCTACTCGCACCAGTCCTCGGTATGTGTGTTCGTGCGTGTGTGTATGCCATTTCTCAGCCACCGTAAATGGAAGTGCTAGAAAATGGACGAGGAAAAAAAGGGCGACCCAAAAAATGCCTGCACAAGATCGAAGTGCTTTCGTGCGCACTTGCTAAATGTGCCCGGGCCGGCATTAGAAGCTTGTGCAATTTTTCGTTTTTCTTTTACGTTCGTAGTTTTTTCTTCGCATCCACCACCACCACCACCACGCTTCTCAGCTATTGCATGCTTCCGTAGCAATAATATGCATAAGCCATCGGAAAATCGGGTTCTGTATCGTGCGTATGGGGTAGGCCCTTTGCATGGAAATGCCTTCACACAGGGCAACCCGGGCCACATCAGGGCACAGCACCAGTACAGCAGCGACTTGCATTTTTATGCTGTGAGAGAGAACAAAAAAACAGTTCCGGCAGAGTGTGTTTTTTTTTGGTTTAGTTTTTGAGCCGATGCTCAAATTAAAAAAGACAGTAACAGGGCAACGTTCTTCGGGGTCGGCGCAAGACAGGAAGGGAAGCACCAACGTGTCTTCACTGGCAGCAAAGATAAGCTGCAGGGCAAAAGGTTAAAAAATCAATCCAATAGAAAGCAGCGAACGGAAGCAGTGGAGTATACCGGAGCGCTGAAGCAGTAAAGAAAAGAGAAAAACTGTATGTAAGAGTTTAGAAAAAGGAGAGAAAATGCGACAGAAAAAAAGGACATAAGTTAAACAAAAGAAAGTATCAAAAAAATGGTAATGTGTAAAACAGTAGTTGAATAACAAACGTTAAAACAATATATCCACAGTATTAAAGAATAATACTTTTTAAAATTAATAAAAGAGAATAAAAGTATAAAGAAATAGAAAGAAAACAAGACACAACAAAATAGGCAAAATAAGATATTATAAACATATATAACAGAAATATACAAAGCAAATAATAAGAAATCAAGGAAAATAGTAAATGGTTATAATGAAAAGTAAAACATTAAAAATTAAATCGAAATATTAAAATATAAAAGTAAAAAGAAAATTCAGAAGAACCAAAACAGATCGATTAAACATTACTTAGTTCTATGTTTTAAGCTAAGAATACAGAATAAGCTAAGAAAAGTTTTTAAATATACAAAAAAAATCATTATAAAATTTGTTACGAGAAGGAGTCTAGCAAATAAAGATTAAAAATGTATTATAAATATAAAGAAAATAATAAATAAACATTAAAAAATAAAACAACGAGCTGTAGAACTGATGTAAAAATTACGAAATAAGAAATAAATAGTTAAAATGTAACAAACAAATTCTTTTTTTACACAAAAATAAAAAATTACACAAATACAATTCACATAGGTTGGGAGACATTTCCTCCTCCGAACCGTGAAAGGGCACCTTATCCCGGGTGTGCTCGGTTGTACTGCAACGAGAGAAAGAGTGAATAATATAGTAATATAATATAGTAATAATAGTAAGCCTAATAATAGTAATTAACAAAGCTTATTGAAATTTTACCCTAACGCACGATCGAATTCCCTCTAAATGTGCCACGATTCGTTAGCTTAAACCAATTCCTACACACATCCAGGGCCAGCTAGGAAAATGTGCATTTATACTACTTTTACTGGTGCGTTTCGGTGGAAACTCTCTTACCTTCATCCTTCATCCGAACGGCAACAAAAACAACCGGACTGACCACACTGCAATCAGTCCCCCCCCCCAGTTTCATGTGTCCGGCGAGTGCGTGTGTGCGAGACGAACACCCTCTCCGTACGTACGCATAAGGCTTCCTCACTAGATCCGCAGTTGTGACTCTTTTGATGATGTGCGCCTGTATGTATGATGTGCTAGGGGAAGGACTCAGGAAAGGGAGAAACAACAAAAAAAAAACCGGGAAAAAAACCCCCCGATCGGTAAGGTTCCCCACCTGGTGCCGCCTGCAGTCACCGGCTTTGCAGAAAACTTCGATGCCATTGCTGCGTTTGTGGGCGTCCGATAGAAGGGGAAGGATGCGCCAAATGATCGAAGCATCGGAGAAATGGGTTTTCCTTTCCGTTGTCATTTGGTTTTTTTTTTTCGTTCGTTCGAATTTTCTTTTTCTTTCTTTTGTTTTTTTTTTTGGACAGCGCGTGACAGAGTATACCCGATGCAGGGTACATGAAAAACGCTCCAAAAATGCTTCACTGGGTACGGAGGACCGTCGAGATAAAGAGGAAAATGGGAAAGGGCGAAAAAAGAACTGCAACGAGAGAAAGAGTGAAAAATTTAACCTCGTTCTCGGATTCACGTGGAAAAGGACACGTGAGTGTAGGTGTGTGTGTGTGTGTGTGTGATTCACCCGCGTACTGGGTGGCGTCCGAATTTTAGAATTCGAATTTGAAACCAGGCGTTCGACTGATGATGCTAGAAAAACCGGAAAGAAAGCCATTCTCTCGGTGCCATCCTCCGGTTGCCAGCAGCGTTCCGGAGACTTTTCCAGTGTGTGAGCCACCGCTTTCCTTTCCGTCATCCCCTTCTCCCTCTTATCCCACGTCAAATGTTATTTCCCGCTCTCCCGTGTCCAAGACCAAGAATACTTTGAACGATGGCCTGCAGGGAATGCAGCAAAACCCAGGGAAAGCAGCTTGCGTTCGCGTCGTTGCTGTTGCTTTATTTTGGGACCAAAACTTTCCGTACCGATTCTTCATTCGCGTCAGAGATCTGGGAGCTGCCGATCGATGTCATATACTCACTGGCAGGAAGAAAAAACAAGAAACACCCGCGGAACTGAAACCATCTCAATGCGCGCTTCCCCCTTTTTTTCTCATATCTATTGCTGAGTTTGATCTGTGTGTACCTTTGTGCGCTAGCGTCTGTGTGTGTGTGTGGTTGTAGTTTTTCGGACAGATTTTTCAACCGGTGTGCCATCCCCCATGCCCAAAAAAATGCGCCCGATTGCGTATCGCTCACCGGATGCGAATCAGTCACAGGACAACGCTCCCGGGGTTCGGCTCGCCGGCGAAAGATGGCCTGGCACCGGAATCAATCTAATCGCAACGACGCCGAACATCGCACACGGTGCTGAAGCGCATCGCGGCCACCGTCATTAGAGTCACACCCAGGGCCCCGACACTTCCCACACCAACGCGCTAAGCATGCGAAGAAGCGCGCCCTTTACTGGACCGATGGGACTAAATTTATTAACCAAAAAAAAAATACCGAGCCGGGGAACAGCATTCTGACCAGGGAAACGTGTACAGGGAATGTTACGGCTCAGGAAGGACTCTAACGTTGAAGGATGAGTGGACGATTCTTGCGTTTTCGATGTTTTTTCCACTCGCACTTTTTCTTTTTTCTCGCGCAGCACATCTTTTGTACGAGAGCAAAAGCTAAATTGTGACCGTCTATTTTGAGTTTCGGCGTTTTTTGTCGAGGGGGGGTTTTTTTCAATTTTTTTTTTTTGGCATGGTGTTTTTTCGGTTATTCAGACGCAAGTGAGATTTGACATTTTTTTATGCGTTGCGTGCTCGTTGTTTTTCCTTTACCTTTACCGGGGTGCGTTTTGTGAAAGCCTAGCCTGTTTAAGGGCACTGCGTGTTTTCTGGAGGTGTCGTCTAATGGGTACTTGTTTTTTTTATCTTCAATTTTTATTTCTTTTACTTTATTTGCACGTTTTTTTGTTCCTTTTTTTCTTCTTTTCTTCTTATTTTTATCGAGATGGATTGAGCTATCCTTTCATTATTTAGTTTTGTACATAAAAATGTCATTTTCAGAAGCTTTTTTCTCATTATTCTATAGTTAGTGATAGATTTATTATTGTTTAAAATAATTTGGTATTTTTTTCACGTTTGGAGCCTTACACTATTACTAATAACTTCTTCTTATCTCATACTGTATATTTCATTATTAATTTCGATCAAATTGTTTCTATTACTTACTTTATTATTTTTGAACTGTTTGAGTTTTTTTCATTTCTCACGTATTGTTTTCTTTTTTATCATAGTTTAAAACTAGTCGTCTTAAATTTGTCATTTTCCTTCATGAAATATAATTTTTTCGCATGTTTTATTTGCTTGATGCATTATTTTATATTTGATATGTTTTCTTTTACCTTTTCTTTATTTCAATTCTCTTTATTTTGTAGTAAATCTTCGATTTATTATTGTCTTAGGTAATTTATTTTTTTGTTAGTGTTTGTTGCCTTATATTATTTGGTAATTTTCTTCTTATTTCATACTGTTTGTTTGATTGCCAATTCCGAATAAATTGTTTGTTTGTTTCTTATGTTAAGACTCTTGTGGTTTGCTTTTCAACTTTTATATAGAAATTTATTTCTTTTTAATTATATTTTAAAATTTACTCAACTTGAATTTGTGATTCCCTTTGCTATAATATTTTTTAATCGTTTTTTATTTGTTTTGTGTATTTTCTGTATTTGATATGATATCCTTCGACTTTTTTGCTTGAATTGATAGTCTTCTACGTTTTTGTTATAGTTTCTTTTATAGTTTTATTTGCTGTATTTCTATTTCTTCTTTAACATATAATTGTTTAGTCGTGTTCTTGTTTGAAATGAATTATTTTCTATATTTTATAAGATATTAATAGAAAAAAATTTCACAACGAATTGTCTCATCAATCTTCGCATAACGGATCCGTTGCATAAAAGTTAGAACAAAACAGTAAAAACATGAATATTGGAAATTATGAAAGTCTATACACTTATACTTAAGAAAAGAGCTTAAAATCAAAATAACATAAAGTATTTCGCTCCTCTTTACATTTAAATCCCAAAACATTCTGTTAAACAAATAAAATACCCCTTTTAAAAACCAAACAACTTAGCGAAATGGATTGTGCGCAAAAATTGCACAACCATTCTTCATCGCAGATTGTGTTGAAACAAAATTAATTTAAAAATAATGAAAATAAAATTAAAACCATCCCAGCACACCAGCTCACACTCCCGCATCGTCAAACATTGTAATAAAGGGCTAGCAAAGAGAACGGAGCAAAAAAAAACGCAATTTGTCGTTCCTTTACTTCGCTGTACCCGGTAAGTCACGGTCACTCCAGGACATGCAAAAGTGTACGTGTGTGTGTGTGAGTGTGTTATGCATAAAAAAAAAACACTAAAGTTAGCTATAGCAAGAGCTGCTTCAATGAAAACGTAATCAAAATCAAGCAACAAACACACAAGCGCCTGCAACACAAAAATAAAATTAAGCGAATAATATGAAGAGAAAAGCAAAACAACAAAACACAAATACACACATACACACAAATTTTAAACGAAATCAAGCGGTGAACAGAACGGATATTACATAAAATATGTACATATTCGGCACGGACACGACACACGAAGCAACGTGCACCGGGATGCTGCAAAGTGGTACAAGTCTAACCCCGTGTTGATGTGTGTGTGTGTCTGCGTGTGTGTGTGTGAGGGTTGTAATATTGATTCTAAGCTGTACAACCCTTTCGCTTTACAAACGCGGGGATAAGCTAAGCTGAAAAGGGGTAACCAGGGTGCAAAAAACAAAACAAAACCGTTCACCGGAAGTTCCTGTGCTCCGAACCAATGTGCGAACTGTACGCGCGAGTGAGCAGAAGAAGTGCTTTTTGTTTTGTTTCGGTTTATTTATTTTATTATGAGTTTTTTTTCTGTTGCTGTTGTTAATTTTGCAACCCCCTTTCCCGAAATCGCTTCTGTTCGGGGTGTGGTGGTTGTGTGGTGCATGTTGATTTTCGTTTTGTTTTCGCGAGTTTCTAATTGAGATCACTGACGTTACTGTCGTCGTTGCGTGGGGTGTGGGCTGCTAGCGTACCCATGCCCCGTGGTCGGTCGTCAGGGAGGAATTTCTGTGACCATCTGGACCGGTGCTAGGAATCGTTAGGGAGTGTCTGCATTTCGCTTGGGAAGGGGATTTGCAATAAAATCGGAATCCCGGTGGGTGACAGTAGAAATAACGCGAAGGAGTAAACGTAATAAGCGTTATGTTAGCCCTTGTGTTGGGCTGCGTGCGTGTGAAGGGTAGCGTTTATGCTACTGCTCAATGGTAAAGGTGGTCATCAAGAAGGTGTGCTGTCTGGTGAGCACGTACATGAAAGACTTCTATGACCTACTGACCATAAGCAAGGAGCAATAAAGGACTGATTGATCTAGGGCTAGAAGAAAACGATTTTGTCTTTCAATGTATATGTAAGCCATTGGAGTGAATTCTTTCGCTGATTACCAATTACTTACAGGAAAATCGCTTCCAATAAAACTATACAAGGACAGTCCCCTAAAATAATACTCTTCTCTCATCCTCAACAGCAAACTAATTAGCCTTTACAATTGGCTTAAAGCAACGAATGTTCCCAGAACAATGTGTTAATTAGCAAATGGTTTATTAACTATCCAATATTTTTTTAATTCCATTCCAAAATTTCATTTCTTGCTGCATTAAAAACAAGTTCTATACTGATTCGTGCACCACGCAACAAAACTGCTCGAATGCAGATTTGCACCAGCAACAAAGCTTGCTCGACGAAAGCTTTCGCAATTCATATGCTTTTCGACGTACAAAGCTTCGATTTAAACAGCCTTTCTTTGGGCTACATTGTTCGAAAAAGCTTGCTTGTTCGCTTGTTAGTTGCTTGTTTTGCGTTGAACTATTTTCCATTTTCTATCGTCTTGAAATTAACTAAACTAATCCTTAACATTATGACGAAATTTACACAAAATTCTTGTAGAAAAATGCTTGTTATCTTAATCTGCTTTACATTCGGATATTAACGGATTTTGAATAAATTGCATTAACAAAATTGATTTCAGTTCACCTTCTCTAGTGTAACCAATTTTTAAGTATTTTACATGATATTTTAACTAAACATTGTTTTTTTTTCTCTTTTTGTAGAATGATCTTTGAATCGTTTATAAAACAAACACCTTAAAAAAACAATTATCGAATCTCTTTAAACTAATGCCTTTACGAATATCATTTATTACAATACACAGCAGAGTTTTCTGTAATTACATTGATGTTTAAATATGACATTGAGATGTGTTAGGTATGTAAAACCCGATGCAGTATTTCGGTTTCCGTATCCGTGACATAAATAAAATCTCTTTATCTTTAAAAATACACTCTTCGATAAAGGTACAACACATTTAAATTGCTGGTATGCTTCGCTCAGCATGAATGTTGCAAGCAGTTCATCTCAACCTCGAAGCTTTGTCCATTATTGTACAATAAATTTGAGCTGGAGTAGTGAAACGGGGCGTAATACAGAATGGTTGAAATCTATTCGTTCTTCATCGTTGGTGTCTTACTTCTTTCGGAACAGTCCGGTTCATCAGAGCCAAGTGTTTTATCGCATACCTTTGGAGAAATGAAGTTTCATTAAATAAAGTCCGTTTTTATATGATACTATCTTCTTCACTCACGTGTAAGCTACTGGAGAGAAGTTTCTCAATCTTTTCCACATCGAGATTTTCATCCATTGCGGACACCTTCTTCAGCGCGGACGACACAATGCTCAGATCGCCACGCAGCTCACTCACGACGGCGGTTATCTTCTTCGCGTTGCTGAGCACCTCCACTGTTTGGGTGTAGGGATTGTATCGGACTCCAAATGGACGTTGTATAGTGTCAGCATAAGCCCTGTTCAAGAAGAATATTCCAATGAGTAAGAAGTGTACTTTAAATGGTCATCCAATACTCACCTCATCTTCTCCTTAGCTTCCTCGAACGAGTCCGTGTAGTAGTACGCATTCTGATACGCCGTAATGATACACTCCTCCTCGCACGTTATCTCCGGATCGAACCTCTTAATCTTCTCCGGTGTAGTGATCGCGTGCTGCAATTCCGCCACCGATGAAAGCAGCCCCGCACCAAACACCTTGAAGCTACCGTCCTTCTGACGGCACAGACCGAACTCCACCGTGAAGAAATACAGCGTTGCCAGCTTGTTAATATCGTCCTCCGAGGCGCCCAACGACGCCAACCCAATCTCCTGCGAGAACTGGGCGAAGCTTGAGTTGGCCAGCAGTGGCATATGCCCGAGCAGCTCGTGACAGCAATCGCTGGAAATACAAAATTTCAAATTATACTTTGCCCGCTCGCAGTGGTATAATTCGAAATTTCAATTTACGGTTCCGGTGTGTAGAACGGGTCGGACGAATGGCGGATGTACTGGGTGCAGTGAAACACCCGAAACGCCAGCCCGGACAGGAAATCGCGCGGCGAAAGATACCCGGCAACGGGACGAATCTGGAAGCCTGTTTTGCGCTTCAGAAAGACGTTGATGTCTTGCAGCTGCGGTAGGTTGTCCTCTCGGTAGCCACAGTACTTTACCAGCTCGGGCCAATTCTCCAGATACTCCGGTACGGCATACTTGATGTACAGCTTGTGCAGCTCACGGAAAACGGTTCCCCTGAGGGGTAGGAAAGAAGGTACGCTGTAAACCACACGACTATCATCGTCTTGAAGATGGAAAGTTCACTCCTTAGAGTCACTCCTGCTGTCGAGTAACTCAATTAACCCGAACTGAATGGTACACTCGTTAGACGCAACGGAACAACCCGTCATTGGATTGATTACTCTCACAAGCCCAACCGGATGTTCTCTCTCAACAACTGTCCAGAGCTTGTTGCTGCTCCGATCGATGTCACGAGACATGCAAAGCCATTGAAAAGTGTAAATCTAATTTACCAGGTTTTGATTTCCTCCGGTGTGTACTGAACCCTCGGGATGGGACTGCCACTGTAAGGATGAAGATAGAATCCGGGCAGGATTAGTCAAAACCATACTTGCACACACGATCACGCACACACACTTACTGCTTGTAGGAGTTAGCAATGGCCGCAAATTGCTCTCGACGCTTGCGGTACACCGGATCCTTGAACCCGGGATGGTCTGCATCTAGCTCGCTGCCGTACATCAGCACGTTCTGCGCTCGGTCCAGGTCAGAAATTTTCCTCGGAAACCAGTGCATTTCTCCGAAATCTATTACGAATAAGAAAGAAACTATTTAAACACATTTCACACAAGAAATGGTGCGTCGAGACTTACCAAAGCTTCCGCAAGCGGACAGTGGCGTCGGCGGTGGTCCATCACTGTTCACCTGGGCCGCATAGTTAACCGATTGCACCTCGCGCTTCAGCAAACGCAACACTTGATCCAGCCGATTAGCATCACACTCCACGTCGACGAGAACGTCCGCACTCTCGCACGTTTCGCCACTCTTGTTCAGCTCCACGTGCAGCACATTGATGCCAAGCTCCTGGAACACGCGCAACGCACTGGCCAGTCCACCGATTTGGTTTTTCAGCGTAAAGATAATCGAGGTACGATCGGACCCCATCCGCTCGTTACCGTTGCTGTGATCGACTGATTTCTGATGATAAAAAAGATGACGAAGGGAAGAAATTAGAAGAGTTATTAGGGGCTTTACCTAATATTTAAGGAAAAAGGATCTTCGACTGTTTGGTAGTTGGAACTTAATTTTGAATCACATTATTATCCAGGCTCCGTAATATCGCATAAACATGCTAAATTACTAAAGTGGAGGAGTAAAACTTCGCTGGATTTTTTCCTATTTATCCAAAAATAATATCTTTCCGTAATAAATCTGTAGAAACCCTTTATAAAACAGTCCAAAATGCATGACTACATCCCAATAATAAATGCCCTGCATCAAACTAAATTCATGAGATATCGCTTGAACCTATTTCAAAGCATCTTTTGAGCAGGTCCTAAGCAAATTCCTAAGTCCTAAGTGTAGTGTAACTAGTTTTCCACATCAAGGCTTATATGTACAACGTTTTCATATTATTTTAACGATATCTTAAAAACCATTGAAAATCTGCACATTGTGGCCTTACAATGAGTTATTAATTTTAAATAAAAAAAAATGCACTAAAATAAAGATTACATGATCACTTGAGAAAACATTATTCATTCCTCATCACTTTCCGCAGCTTCAAGCATTGAAAACAGTCACCATAAAAAGTAATGATCACACAGGATGTCACCCAGCATCAACTTTTCTGTGTACGTTAATCCGTCCAGTTCCAACTCTTCACCATTTCACCATTTTTTTGAATAATACACATGTGAGCACTTGTTGATAATTACAGCAAATTCCTTTCGCCGATGTAACGGGCTACCCTCCTTAACTGCCCACTCCTGATCGCCACTGTGATACAGCCATAATCCCAATAATCCTTTGCCGGAACCACTCATCGCGCACTGGAACGATTCCGGATCCTTTTTTGCTGTTTTCCGGGCCAAAAAACGGGGGGGCACAAACCGAAAACCAGAATAAACACTTGAACTTTGAACCACACACGGGTGTAAAAACGGCCGTTAGTCCTGCGAGGATGCACCCGGAACGATACGACACGCACGGCGCACTCGAATCAACTGGTGAGTTTTGCAATCACTAATGGCCCCTTTTATACGTTTCCGACCGTGCCGAATCCTTCGACGGTGGAGATGGGTTGGAGTTGGGTGTAGTAGGTGATCCGTTCGTCCCACGTCTAAAGCTCTGGAGTTGGGGAGAGTCAGGGAAATATATTCTAGGTTTCTTACCATTCATTCGCAGCCAGCACAGTCTCTCTCTCGCTCTAACCCAGCACCCTTCAGCACGTTCGGGGTTTGACGTACCCGCATAAAATCTTCTCGCTTTCGACACATTTTCCTGAGCTCCAAAGGATCTCTCCTTCCTCGTTCATAGATCGTTTCTCTATGCGTGTGTTTGTGCCCTTTTTTTTTTGCTCGACGATGTGGCGCAGTGGATTCGGTTCGATGTTCTTTCCCGTCGGACATCCTTAAGAAAGCCAGCTCCCAGCCGATTGGCTGAATCACGATAATGTCAGGAATAATCTAAACTTTATCGTCGATGTGATTTTATGCTGGTATGCTTCTCGAGAGGGGGATGGCGAATGTGGACAGCCAGGTATGGGGAGGATTTGTTAAACGTTAAACCGAGCACGAGTTGTTGATTATGACCATCTCCTCTAGTGCTATGAACTGGGTGCTACCGAGAACCGGGATAATGACGATGATGATGGAACCGTTTTCATTCGTCAGACAAACTTATCACTTCCTGTTAGCTGGTGACGTTAACTACGGATGTTTCAAGCGATTGAAAGTGAGACAGAGCATTGGGTAAAGGTGATGGTGACTAGTTAATGCTGAAGAATGCGTTAAAATAGCTCTCATTGAAATTAAAAACAATTAAACTGCAATCCTTTGCGAGGGTGTCATTAATGTTTTGTTCAGGAACTCGTTGATCATAGTAAAACGATACACGGTAAAACATTCATTTGGTATTATAGAACTTATCTACAATAAACCCTACCAAAAGAATACTTTTTACTGTCAAATAAATAAAAAAAATCATATCACTAACCGTTTCATCCGTGCTCCAGGCTGGATAATACTTGCAGAAGCTGTTGGACCACCCTTAAAACGAAAATGAAGCAAAGAAAACCCGAATGAGAAAAACGAATCTCATCCTAAGTGTGTTTATCTACCAGCTCGAGTACTTACCGAAGGCATTCTGTATAAAATCACTATTTGTTCCGTGGCTTGGCGCCATTTATTCTTAGCCCATGATGGGGACTACATGGGTCACACACGCGGTAAACGAGGGAACCCTAGAGGATCCCTTTTTGCTCGAGTGCTACTCGCTTCTTACTGGGGCGTCCAGTTTCGTAGGGATGGGAAGCAGACGCCTGTCACTCTTAATAGTGGGAAATCGTTCCACCGAACCGAAGGGAATCGTCAACGTCACGCAGTTCCACAATCCTTTCGACCGGTCAGGAGAAGAATTAATTTCGCGACGCCACTATTGGACGGTGTTTCCGTGTCCGTAGGTTCACTTGGTAGCGTTAAAGATCACCCGCACTGACCTTTTATGTCCGCCGGTTGGTATCGGATCGTTGGTTTTTGGTTAATTTCGCTGGCACAGTTTTCGTTGGTAGGAAAAGCAAGAACACCAGGAGACGAAGCCAAAAAGGAAAGGAAAACGTCACAGTAGAAAGCCTTTGAAGAACGGAACGCTGAAGCACACTTAAACGACCACAGGCGTGCACTTCTCGTCCTCTCCAATAGCACACGCAGACAAACAGGACACGCTTCAATCGCTGCAAGCTTCCCATTCTTGATGCGGGGGAAAAGTGTCCAGCAGCGAGAAACACGCGCGGAAGATAATGATAGTGATGATAAGGGAAAAGCATGTAACAATGCTGGCAACCGTTTTCCACTTGTTGCTGGCTCGCTTTGAGCTAACGGAGGAATCGTAAAACCGATTCTCTGTTAGAAGAACCGTCAGAGACTTTACCAACTTGTTGGGGTTTTTGGTTTTTGTGTGCAGCAGTTTCTCCCGGTTGCCACAATGTTTGAATAGGAAACCAATCGAGACTAGATTGAAAAGGTGCATGAAACGAAGCACGAGTGAAATCGGTGAAAGCAAGAAAAATCAGCACTGGGATTTTCCAACGAGGAAGCTCAACCGTTTCCCCGTAATCGATTGACGACTGTTTGTGTGTGCTTGTGTGTCGGGAAACCGGGAAACTGTCCAGTATCGATTCACTTAATGTAACGACTTGCGGTGGTGGATCGTTTGGCGAACAGTCAGATCGCAAAAATGGACGGTGCGAATAAACGATAAGCGCTAATTCATGAATATATTCATCAGTGTGGTGCGGGAAAACTGGGATTCGGAAGCATCGCAACTGGTAGCTAGGTTTAACGAGGACCAGCAGAGGGTAGATTTCTTAACGAACCTTCATTGATTGATTATCCTTGCTAGGTTATCAGAAGATTCTTAAACGCTTTCTTTAGTTGGTTGTTGTAAGTATTCGGTTGAAGCTGTAGAATATTCTTGTATGAGTTTCTCAGTAACCAAATGTTTTCCTAACAGAACTTTTGTTGATTTCGCAGTAACTCGACGACAGTGTCTAACTATTACAGAGTCTTCAATTTTCAACCTTGCTGAAAATCTTGACGATGATATCAGTACAATAAGTTCTTCGTGAATTCAGCAACAATCTTCAAGAAAAAGGTACATATTTCTTGTGTTTTTTCTTCACCTCATAGCAGCTCTTTCTTATGACTTTTGTCGGAGACTTTAAGGGCAATATCTTGAGCACAGTCTTCTTTCAGGCGATAAAGGTCTTATCATACGCCGAAGACATATACATCATTTGTTAATGTGAAAGATACTTCACAGCTACCCCGTAGATCAACCCGTTGAGGTCGTCCAAAATCAAGCTTAGATCTATAGCCAACACAACCGATAGTATGGATATTGAAATTCGTACTAGTGTACTGGAAAGCTAAGGACATTTCTCAATAAATATCTGCAGTAGTTGAAAGCAAGGCGTCCAAAACGATTGTTGGCTTATAATGAAGTTATACTCACTGGGACGGATCATAGCACAAGCAAGCTAACGAGACGCTTTGAGCCTCAATATGGCAAGAAGACCCGTACATATCGACAGAGGTGAATCTTCTTCAAAGCTGACAGTGTGATTCTGAGACCCTTGACCAGACCAGACCCTTGAGCATTTAACAGAGCCCAGAATTTCTTCAGAGAGCCTCGTACAAGGATATCATAAGCACCCTCATTAAAAAAAATCCAAATGATGTCTTCCCTCGGCCTCTATCTTTCTCTGTCTTCGTGTTATATGTTAGTAGTCCTCAACTTTCAGTTTGAATGAGGACATACAAGGGGCTTGATTCGCTACTGATGCATCGAATTATTCTATGAAGGTTTCAAGATGAGCAGTACCTATTATTAGAATGGCTTCATTCGATGCTCTACTCCATGATGTCCTGATATATCTGATGAGCCTTCAAGAAAGACACGGACAAACACAATTGACAGGACACAGGATGGAGTATTCAACTGAATCCTGATACTTCTAGGAACAGTTTGGAGGATTTTCTTGAAGGCTCATCTCATTCTCGTTACATGATTATCAGTATCTATTAAGCGAAAAGATTGTTTCAAATACATTCAAGTGCATGGTGTAGTATCACAAATAGTACAAGAAGCTAAGCAATATTTATAAGGCTCTTCTATGTAAAAAATCTAATATTGTGTATCCTTAAAGACAATTGAAAATGTTTTCACAAAACCAAAGTAAACTAATAGTAAAATTTATATTAACGAACTGTTTCACTTAAAACACCAATTTACGTCATCAAAAACAGCAAAACAAGACAAATTTGTGCCATAAAAACAAGTGACAGCGTCACCTGCTCTGCAAACGCCAGGAAGAAATTATCCTAGGACAGCAAAACTGCGCAAACGCACCACATCCAATTTTCCCCTTTATTGCGTGCTATAATCGATACGCAAACGGCGCCTGGCACACATGGTTACCAGGACAGGATGGAAAACATACACGCACTCTCTCTCTCGCTCTCCTCAAAACCTGTTCCTGTTGCTCTCCCATTCACCTAAAACGTCATCAGCTCCAAGCCACTGGGAAAGAAAACTCTCTACACCCTCTTTCTCGGCTGTCAACAGCAGACCATCATCGCAGGGCTTCTTTTCTGCTGGTTGCCGTTTTTCCTTGGTGGAAAACGTCAAACGCTGGAGAGCGAGAGAGAGAGAGAGTGAGCGAAGCCCATCGCGTGTCGTCCTCGCGAGGAGATAGCTGTGCGGACAATCGCACAAGGCAGACGCAGCCTCGTACGGTAGTAGTAATCGACGGAAACGGAACGGGCAAACTGTGGTTTGGTTTTCCACCGAAAGGTTTTGTAACATATTTGCCAAACAATTCGGGTACTTTGCCAATTTTAGGGGCCTTGTTCCTTTATTTGGGGTGGGTCCCCCCAAACGTTGGGGCCCTGTTCTGTTGCAGCAGAACGGGTGCGGTGCTAGTTAGTGAGCGCCCCAGAGTGTGTGGAAAGTGAGTTGGTGATGTGAAAATTTGCAAATGTCTCCTGCTTTGGAGGCTTAGTGAGCAGAATTCCAACCAAGCATCTTCGCTGCAGTGATAGCTGTGGTGTGAAATTGTTGTTTTTCCCGTAAGCAATATATATATTACCCAACGACAAGTGACAGTGTGCGTGCGTGTGTGTGTTTGATATACAAGTGTTACCGAAGGCAGAGCAATCATTTCCATCGCTCCGAAGCTACTACCATGGCCGACACGGAGTTCGAGGAGCTTCGTCAAAATCTGGACGCGTTGCCAACGTTCCGCAAGGCTCCAGCCCCATTCTACTCGTAAGTAATGGGCATATAAACGGAACTAACCTATAATTTCCTTCAACCATGTTAAACCTCAACCCAGAAGGCTTACACACGTTTACCTTCGCTTTTTCTCCGTCCTTGCGGGAAGCAAATTCCTTCTGTTTAGTTCGTGTGCATGCGTGCGAGTGTGCCTGAACGTGAGTGAGAGTGTGTGTGTGTGTGCATCAAATCAGTTCTTGGTACTAGAGGCAAGAACACAAAAATGGCACGGCATGTCATCATCCTTGACACGTTCGAGAGCGAAAGGAACCGCTGGGGCACGACGGTTGGGTGTGTTGCACATGATGATGCATAAAAATCGTGCCAGCAGACCGCCAGGAGCGTACAGGGAAAACTCGGCATCCCCACTGCGGGCATGGGATTTGCGTATTTAGTTTTCAGCCGAGGCTCACGGGAGGCTTTTTCGCGTGGTGGTTTCTCTTCCGGCTCTCTACGGATGAGCTGGAAATGAATGCAATAACATCGGCCCGTTTTGTGTACGTGTCTGTCGTTGTGCTCCTATCACCTCCACACAGGTGTATCTCGTCAAGCATGTGTGTGTGTGTTTGTGTTCTACTTCTCTACCCAGTAGTGGGAAGGATGTTTTTCATCTCAAAATGGAAATCGTTTTTTTTTGTTCTGTAGGTTCGCATCGCCTCCTAGATGAAGGCGTCCGGACCATCGACAGGAGCAACCATCATTGGGAAGGCAATGCCAAGGCTACCACCTAGCAAGGGAATAATGAAGAGCATCTCTTAAGTGTATTTGTGTGTGTGTGCGGTTGTCTCCAGCGAACTGTTGGAACGTGATTTATGGAAAGAAGTTTAAAAATAGTCACTTCCTGTATGTTCATCTTGCTGTGCGCATCCACCTTGTTGCAGGAGGCATATTTCCAACGAGAAAAACTATTCACGGTTCACTCTCTTTTTCCTTTTTTCACCGAAAACGTAAAGTGGATGAGGTCTTTTGCAACAACAGAAGAAAAGGAGATGCTTCACATTACCACGGTGATGACACGGACACGAAGGTCTCACAGTGTTCGTCAAATACACAGCTTAAAAAAGGAACACTTAAATAAGAGACTGTCCTTCTTCTTATGGCCGGGGAAAACTATTTTCCATCGTTTTCTACCAGAGTGAAAGAAGTGGAGTGGTTGGAGCCTGGAACATAATAGCACTAACCGGGCGCCGCCGACTCCGGCAATGCCTGCAAGCAGCATGCTTTTGAATTAAAACACGCTCTGGCTCCATCAAATGCAGACCAGATTGTTGCCACTTTGGGTTTTTCTGTGTGTACCACCGGCGAGAGAGTGTATGTAACTGTGCAGAATTTGCATTGTGCGTGAAGCGGATGAATAAACAGACCGAAAGAAGGGTGCACGTGCACCACTTGGCTTGATTTTCCTTCAAACTAATGAGTCACGTTTGACTGTGACGCTCGGCTCATGACGAGCATTTTTAATCACCGTACAAAGTGGTACCGAGTGGGGACCAAACGTTTAGGGTAGGTCAGGTACTGGTGCTTTTTTATGTCCCATATGGTCTCCCTTGTTTAGACGTTTAAATAAAAAAGAACTACGTTCCTCATTTCTATGGACATTCACTATATCCTCTGCAGGAGTAATTAACTTGTTGTAACACGAGAACTCTCTTAGCTCAATTGAAAAAGAATCCCGCATCAAGGACGGGAAAGAAAAGCAGAACCTCTTTTACGCTTCCCCAAGGGCAGTGCAACCGACTGTTTGACCGATGCTTAATCGGGGTTGTTAAAATTAATCGAATTTCCATACTCATCTCCCTCCTGTCTCTCGTATTTGCTGCGCGTTACACCAATAAACCTTCATTAGATGTGCATGTGTCTTGGTCGCCAAAAAAAAAGCAGGATCATTCAATAGCGGGAATGATTCGTCCCCCGTACGCTTGATATCACTTTACGATGCCGGCAAGTAATTGAGTTGGAGCGCGTTCCTTCGAAACGCAAGAAAAAAGGAAATCATCCCCAAGTATCGTTCTTAACCGATGGATGGAGCTGAAAAAGAGACAAAAAAAGGACACTAAAGTGATGTCACTCGTGGCAGATAAAATCCGATCAATACTTACCAGTTCAATATAAGCCGGTGCCGGTGGGTTGGGTAGTCTTGCGAGCGAAGCGAATCCTGACCCGATCCCCGCACCCGAATGATGTGTAAGATGAAGCGGAAGTTTTGCTGTTTTCCGTGGTGCTTTTGTTGTCTTCCTCGAATGCTGGTTTGTTCCATTTTGCACACCCGACTGGGTCGTCTAGGGCAGTGGGCTGTGGCTCCCGATAAACCACTGAAACGAACTGGCATCGCAGTTGAAAATGGGGTCATCCTTCGACCGTTCGTCGTTGGAGAGTTCTGCGCGACAATTGCAATCGGAATGGTTTTTTAATGTGTTTAGCAGCAAATTTCTCGCCTCGATTGCAGTTCCGCCACTGCAACAGTCTCACGCGGAGACTAAATTAATTACGCCAGTTTCGACTAATCTATTTCCATTTCGTGATGTGGACTCGTTTCGGGTGCAGGTTGGTAGCCGATTTAGACCTGGACGATTCACCATCCTCCAAAAGTGATGCTTCGTCGGACCACGAAGAAGATGGGCCACTCTCGACGAGCGACGGTACGGTCGAATCAGTACTGAAAGGTACGCCCAGCAAGACGCAGCAGATCATCCAGACGATAAGCACGATCAGCAGCAGCAGCAGTACGGGCGAGGATGATGAGATTGGGGACGGACTGCGAACTGTAACGCTTGGACCACGCAAATCTTCACTCGTGGCTGATGCGGAGGAGGATCTGATCGTGGTGTCGGGTGGTTCGGGTCCGGAAAGTTTACTGCAGCTGCATCTAACGTCACACGGCCATACGGTGACGTCTGGGGATTCCAAGAGCACGGCAATAGGAACGCATGTGGGCGCATCGCATCTTCATCAACCGAACTTAGGACATGGTCCCGTGGGATGTGGTGGCATTGCTGGGCCTGTTGCTGGGGATATTACATCCACGAACGGTAGTTCTCAGCTGGCACGGACGAGTTCTCTCCCTTGGATCCCGGGACAGGTGGAGCGAAGAAGGCGTAAGCTGCCGGAGATACCAAAGAATCGAAAATGTAAGTCCCGAGCGAGGAATTTCCTGCTTCCTGATATACCCTAATGCACATCTACTACTTACAGCTTCCGTGCTACAGCTGCTAGCCGGACAGACGTCGCTAGCAGACGAGCTGAGTGCCAGCAATCGAAAGCCCCACTATCCGCCGGGAGCATCCGGACATCCGGGCAGCAACTTCTTCAAGCAGAGCTCACTGCTCGCCCTCAAATGCAGCTACCTGCTGGACGAAGACTCGAGCCCCGACTCGGAACGGTTGCAGAGCCTGGGCGACGTGGATAGCGGTCACAGTACGGCCCACTCACCGAACGACTACAAGAGCATGTCCCCACCACCACCGCAAGCGGCATCACCCGTCACGTCACCTTTCCCACCGCCGTACGGTGGCGTCCCGTACAGTCAGCTGGAGATGCTCGAGGCCACCCACAGAGCGCTGCACAAGTTCATACCACGCCATCACGACGAAATCGAGATCGAAATCGGTGATCCAATCTACGTGCAGAAGGAGGCGGAAGATTTGTGGTGCGAGGGTGTGAATCTTCGCACCGGCCGGCAAGGTATCTTCCCATCGGCGTACGCCGTCGATCTGGACTATAACGATTTCGATCCAACTTCGATCGAGATGAAGCGGGAACGGTATCTGCTCGGATATCTTGGGTCGGTGGAAACGATGGCCCACAAGGGTACGGGTGTGGTATGCCAGGCCGTACGGAAAATTGTCGGCAATGGGACGGAATCACCGAAGGCGCAACCCTGCATACTGGAGATCTCGGACCAGGGACTGCGAATGGTTGACCGATCGAGGGTAAGTTGGAGTGCATCTGTGCATTTTTAATATGTGTGTGTGAATGTCAATTTGCCTCATAAAGCTTTCAGCAAGCATCTCAATTTAACAGGTTTGGTTTTCTTCCCCCGCGGAGTGTCAGAAAGTATAATTTGACCGAAATTAGTTCCGGGTGGAGTGAT
Source organism: Anopheles maculatus (assembly GCA_002091835.1). Classification (NCBI taxonomy): domain Eukaryota; kingdom Metazoa; phylum Arthropoda; class Insecta; order Diptera; family Culicidae; genus Anopheles; species Anopheles maculatus. Next base: position 55,390 of record KZ063004.1, read on the forward strand.
GCTCACGAACTGTGGGTAGCGCAACCGTTAGTAAAACTGTTAAATTATGAAACTGGCGTTCAAAGTAAAACATCACGCCGTAGTTAATTTTGCAAACCTATTACTCATTCAGCAAGTTTACCTCAGGAAAGCTTGTGGGAAGTTGAAAAACAAAACCTTGAGATCTATTTCCAAATTATCAGATAATTGCTTTACAGTGGAAAACGATTTTAAACTTCCCGTTTCACGTTTTTGCAGAACAAAAAATCGAAAGGCCCCTGCATAGACTACTTCTACTCGCTGAAGAACGTGTCATTCTGCGCGTTCCATCCACGGGATCATCGCTACATCGGCTTTATCACGAAGCATCCGACAGTGCAGCGGTTCGCGTGTCACGTATTCCAGGGCACCGAGTCTACGCGACCGGTCGCCGAAGCTGTTGGGTAAGCGCTCGTCATTAAATATTACAGTGGGCAGTAAGATGATTTGCTCTTAATTCTGCTGTTTCTCTCTCGCGCTGTCCACAAATAGCCGAGCTTTCCAGAGATTCTACCAGAAGTTCATAGAAACCGCATATCCGATAGAAGACATCTACATAGACTAAGACGGACGCGGCGAAACGGTGGCACGCGGTGACATAAATTATTCCAATGGTCAGATGAGCTGGCGCTGGTGCAGCGCATGAAGGAAATCACTTCCCACACATTCGTTCTTGTTTCGTGTAGTCTCATTACGCAAAAAGAAAGGACAGCATTGGGCTGCAAAGGATTATGTGCTCAGTTTGTCCTCCTTCTGCGTTTAGTTAGGTTAGCTGGCGTGGCATTTAGCATTTTGTACAGTATTAGTCCCCAGGCACTGCAGCCGTGTTAGTAGCTACAATACCAATGCAACCAAAGAAGAATAAATGTTAGACCCCAAAAGTGACCCGGCAGTATCTGTACGCTTTTTTGGTGCTGTTACTCTAGACTATGTTTGTTTATGTTTTGTATTTAGAAAACACTAGGAAGTACACGACGGGACTGCTTTATAAAGCGCTTTGATGCATTTTGTAACGCCCATGTGCGTTACACGATTCATTTTTGATTAGCTTTGAGTAGTGGATAGCATTAACTGAGCCAACTGCAGGCACAGATGAAGAGACACGATAGGACACTACACTTACTCGCACGCTTTCTGATGGCTTTGCAAAAAAAAAACACAACATTTTGTAAGGAACTTTTTTCTTCGATGAGAGCAAACGTTTCGCTTTTTTGCAAACGATCCATACGAAGTACGTAGTATGCACAACATCTGGTAGCAGCAGCAACAGCGTTATTAGCGTAACGCGTTCACGTTTTGATTTGTTTAGAGAGTAACGCTGATGCTCCTAACAGTTGAACGATTAGGAAAATTTGCTACAAAAGTGTGTATTTAAAGCACGCAAAACGAGAGTGTTGTTTGTGACGGAAGCATAGAAAACTTGAACATCACCATTCCTTGAACAGGCTAGTAACACATCATCGTTATCACTTTTCCCTAACTCTTTAAAGTTTAACTCAACTACAAGCAAAACTCGTACTTCTTCTGCTCTTTGCTCTATCCTTCTTTTCGTTCGCTGTACATATGGTAGATAAAGGAAAGCTTTCCACAAGCAAAAGTGCATCACGAGATGGAGAAAACAGAAGACAAAACTCTGGATTGTAACAAGAGAAGGACAGATGGTTCGACAGTAGTGCTCAGTAAATCCTATTTGCAGATAAAATGCACCCAACAAGTCGAAACAAAACTATATGCAAGAAAGCGATAGGTGTAAGAAAAATCTATATTTATAGCACAGAGACAAACAAGGAGAGAAGATTAAAAAAAAAGCTTAGGAATAATGAAAGGAAAAAGAAAAAAATGATATAGACGAAGACATTTGCTTGCTACAAAGGATTGTAATATAGACGCTTTTCTTCCAGTAACGATACTAAACCCGATCATCCCTGTTTGCTCTTTATACTTTAAAACTTTGTTCCCTACGATCGATACGGCCGGAAATCCAGATTGAAATTTGTAATTGAACTATTATTCTTATACTTCAACACAATGAATCGTAATGCAATCAGCTTCGTTAGGCAGTTGAATGTTTGTTGTTTTACATTTCTTCTCCATTTTTCTTTGTCTCTCTACGGGCAAGCAAGCAAGCGCGATAAGCTAACCAAGACAAGATAGAATTGAAAGTGCTTTAGCAGAAGCGTTTGATAGTGCAGGAAAACAAAAAGAAATGAAAGGAACAAAATAAAGCAACACTCACACACATACAAAGAAACGAATGCAAATACAAAACATTATTAGTAAAAACGATCATCAGCTTATTAAAGCAATGCATCCATGCAGCTATCAAGAAGAAATACTCTTATACAGAAGGAAAACGTAGTAACTACATACATTCAGCATCCAATGCAAACATACACAAAGAAAAACGTAAACAAAACTTTAAACAAAACAAACCAAAAAAAAAAAGTCGTTGTCGTTCTACTACTGTACTCATCATTTGGGGGTCGCGTAAGGCTTCTTATAAACAATGTACCAAACATAAGAATAGAAAGGTGAAACTACACAAGAGAAACATACATTCACAAAGAAGCATTTACAAGCAACGAACACACGTACTAGCTCTAGCTGGTTGAGTGTACTTAATGCCGGGAGAGTGTAAAAGATGTGCGTTCTAATGCACTAAAACTTGTTAACTGACTAATAACAAACAATCTGATGAACAATAAACGTTGAAACAAAGTGTATGTAAAAACACACACACACACACACTCACATGGTAATGGATCTCTATAGACAACTAAGCTCTATATTGCAACACAAAACACACTACATGTGCGCACGGATCTACTCTAAAGCGAGAGAGCGATATATGAACAAAAACCAATACTTTCTATTGCACAACCTTGAGCGAAACATTCCGATGAGAGATAGTTGAAGAGCACTGATATCAGGGAAAACTGGATCATGGATTACGAAATGATGAAAAGTGTCTTTAATCGTTAGGGCGGTGGTTCGCACTGTTGCTGAAGGGTATACACCCAACAGCGCAACAACGGATCACGAGCATCACACAGCATGGAAAAGGGCAACAAAGTGCAATGTTGTTGGTACGCGTACGAGTGGTAGTAAATGAGCAAGCAAGCAAGCAGGAAGGGAACGGAAGCAAGCCTCTAATGTTTTAGTGCAAACATGTACAAGCAAATAAATAACTGTGAACAAGTCAACCTTACATTACTTTCTTACTTACCCATTGGGGTTTGTTCTGCTTCGGAAGTCCTCGCGCTGTGTTGTCCTCCGCCCGGATACAATCGTTTCGGAACTGCTTCGAAATAGTTCTTCTCGATGCCGGTCAATCTTCAATTGGTTGTATTGTGTTTTATTTTCTTTTCCCATTTCGTGAGTGTTTGTTAAGTTTCGGTTGTTTTTTTTTTTGTTTTTGGTTGCGCTTGCATACTGAATGCCTATTATAAACCTTTCTCGTTTTGCGATATGAATTATTGAACAGAAAACCGGAGAGTTTTTATGTGGTTTGCAGTCAGCATTATAGTGGAACGGGGTAAGAAATCATTCATTTATATTAAGGTTGGAATTTCTTCCTTCTAGCGAGTAACCGACTTTAAAGGAAGATAATTATCGGTGTTATCGCTACGAAGCTGCAGCGTAGTTTGATTGTATGGGTTATAATTGGGGGAAGCAGCGGGAACATAATCACTAAAACTGATCAGTTGTAACTAACATTTGCTTGCAATATCGTACCGGTGTGATAACGCTAATAATGTATAGGTGTAGAAATATCCCACAGCGATAACCTCACATTCCGCTTGCTGACCTTTCTGATATTATTCTCCGCGCTCTTTCTCCCTGTCTCACTCTCTCTCTCTATTGGTCTGTTGTGTTTGTAAATCGTTGTTGTTTCCCCGCTATTGGTTACAACGCTCGCTGTTTTATTCTTTGATCCTATGAGCATGGTTTTTCGTTTGTTGAAGTTGGGAAACGTTGTTTTTAATAAATATCATAATCATATTTTGGGTTTTTTGCGTGGCTTCCTATCCAAAACGTCTGGTACAGAATGCTTTTTTAGTACATCATATGTCGTGTTTTGTTGTTGTTGTTGTTTTTTCCCATTTTCTAACGCCTACACACATCTGGAATTGACCAGGGTTGTTATTTTCTTTGCATTTGCACATCCGTCCCCGTATGTCGCAATGCAACAAGCGATAAGAGGATGATGGTATTTACATCCTCTTCATTCAACACGCACACACACACACACACACATTCACACACGCACACACATATAAAAAGTAACTTTGTTCCATTCTACTAATTACACCTTAGTTTATCAGTAACTTGTTTCTTTGTGTACCGTTGGTCTGCTTTTCTATAATCTTTTTTTTCCGATCTGTGAAACGGCTTTTTACGCCACTTGACTTAAGAAGCGATCTAACATTAACATAATCAATCCCTATTCGCTTTCCGGGTTTGTTTTTTTTTTGTTGCATTCTTCCCCCATCTAGCTTATTCTAAAACAAAACAATAAAACAATGCCGTAGTTTAAGCATTGTTCTCTTTTTGTGGATAAATTACAGTAATGAGACTTGCTAACCGTACCCTACAGTAGGGTTTTGGGGTATTCAGTATTTTCCTTGTCCACACTAACAAAACAAATCCACATGTCTACCTTTGCATGTGAAAAACAATAAAAATTACGAAATCTTTCATCTTTTCCTTACACAATGACTGTCGCTCTCCAACGCGTTTCCCCATTTCCGTCTGCAATATCTAGCCTACAACAAAACAGTAGCTTAAAACTATGTATGTATGTGTGGGGGGATACGTTAAATTGGAGAAACATCTCTCAACATATTTACTAGCGAATTGTTTTGGATTTCTGGTCACAACAACCCTTCCGAATGGTCGGTTCGGTAACTGTTGCTGCGCACGCGACTGCTTACTAGTTTCATTCGGCCACTGCTAAGGTCTTTCCACCGCAAGTTTGCTCTCCATTAAGAATGTCACCTCTCATATAAGATCTCGGATTCCGTGTAATTCAATATTCCGGAGCGAAGGAAACCCTTTAAGGTGGACTTTTGTATCAAAAAACGGAGTGCAATTAAAACCAGGATTTGTGGTATTATTTCACAAATTAAACCAGCAAAAAGGTTTTGGAACAGCTGGCATAGCAATTAAGGACTCTTTGTTCTAGTTGGTGAATCCTTCGCGTAACCTGCCGGAGAAGCTCGACAACAGTAACAGTAACCGACGAACAGTGTGCACTTACTACTCACTATCACGCGTAAGAGAATACTTTCAATCATCACTTTCCCACTTCGTGTGTAAATATACATGTATAAATATATACATTCATAGCAGAAAGGTTTTCGTTTTTTCTCGCCACCCCACCACATCCGGATGGTGGATTCGTTGACTTTAAAACCATCAGCTTTCTTCGGTCGAGTGCGTTCATCCCAGCGTCCCAAGCTTATCAAATATCATACAACCACATTCATCAACCGATAGACACAACATTCATTACAGCTCGATAACATTCTTTTCACCACATTTTTCTTGTTTTTAGTTTAAAAAATACCTTTCACTGTATCGTTTTCTGTATCGAACCATTCCATTTGGTGACATTTTTTGTACACAGAATGGGACCATCCTTCCAGCAAGCTCGTTCTCCAATGCAGGAAAATGCAAATCATACGTCATGCAGTTTGCAACTTCCGAATTAAAACGAAAAACCAAACCTCTGCGTACGGAAGAAAGTGTGGAAGTGGGAGAAAGTAATCGATCGAACAACACGCAAGGAACAAAACGAGCGATAGAATGTTTTGCGATCGACAGATATTAACTTCCTGCGTCCTTTTCGGTTCGTACATTGCCACTTCGGTTCGGTGCCCGCTGAACAACGTTGGATGTTATGACGGAAGGCATCATTGACGTCGTTGTTGTGGTTGTGGTGGTGAGCGTACTGACTCTCCGGCGTCCCATCGGTCCTTCGCTTAAAGAATTGCACAACATTACATTCGCATCGGCACTGCTGCCGTAAAGATGTGATGCGGTAGTTGTGTTTGTCTTGAGTGTGCCACCACCATTGGCATCACTGTTATGTACAGCTGCTGGTCCTATTGCATCACCTGTCCCGTTGGACTGCATTTGCAGTTGGTACTCTTCCTGAATTGACTGTAACATTTCCCGCTGTTCCTGATGCTCTTCCTAAAACGAAAACCATTCATTTTGATAAACGTGTTTCCTTTGTTTCGGTTATGGAAACAGGTTTCTACATACCACTATCCTTTCCAAACGATCTTGCGATTCGTGCAGATTTGAGTAGTTGCTCACTCGATCGCGTATAATGGTCGTGGTGGTTTCCATCGTTAGCAACGATTGATCGAGTGCGTCAAATGAGTTTGGTAGCAAAGCAGTAAGATCTGTAGATGATCAAGAAAATTGATTTATTACATGAAGCAAGATTATTCCTCTCATGCTTACCTGTTCCCGGGTTGATAAGATCGCTAAAGCAGCTTGCCAACTCGCTGTTGGTCAAGTTCATTCGGGTTCGCTTACTATCGCCCGTACTAACGTCACCATCGCCAAAGTTATCCAGCGAATTCAGACTGCTGATGCTGCTGTTGCTGTACGTTCGCTTCAGCACGGTCGTTGTTCGATTGTACGAGCCTCCGGAATGGATCGTCGCCGGCGGGGAAGAGATTCCACTGCCACAACCACCGAATGGGCTTCTGCTGCTTCGCTGGCTGTAGTGTGACGAGGCAGGCGATAGAAGCGACACCGGCACAGTTCCTCCACTACCGGACGGTGAAAACGGTTGCGTGAAGTAATGTTCCGAGCTCGGTAGCGGTGGTACACGCTGTTCCACGTTCGCACCAACCGCTGCTTCCTCGGACAGCAGCTGGGAGGAAGGGTCGGTTTTTTGCAACACCGTGGGCCTTTGCGTGAGTGCCGACGAAGGTACGCTCGCCGTCGGTGATAAGGCCGGTGGCGGGGTCGACGCAATAGCTTCCCGAACGGAAGGACTTCCCATTCCGCCGGTAGTGCTGGTACTGCTGCTCTCATTACTATTCTGCTGATCACCGTTCAGCGGTGACCATTCGCCCGACATCGACGAGCAGCGCGTTTCGCGTATCGTTTTCGCAGCAATCGACACCACATTCATGCTCTTAACGATCGCCGACTTGACGGAATTCTTCTCCGGCGCCACAATCGCCAACGGAGCACCTTCACCGTAGCCCGACTTGATGCTGCTGGCCGGCGAAGCGGGCATCGTGTTGAGCAGCTTGTCCTCACTGTCCGGCTGCAGGTTGGTGATCAGATTCAGGACGGCTTCTTCGATTTGTTTCGGGTTTTCCACCACCGGTTCGCCGCTCTCGTCCGGCAGCTCGACCTTGTCCACGATGACGGAAAATTTGCGCTTCATTTCGCGCACCAACCGCTGACCTTCCTCCTCCGAAACGAGCGTGTTGATGCAGACGAACGACTGCACCACTTTGGTATCGTTATCCACCTCCAGATAACCACGCGTTTTCAGATAGATAAAGTCACCGGTGCGCGACATCAACCGGTAGCACGATTCACCATTTTGATTATAGTCATACACTGGGGGAAAAGAAGCAAACAAAAAGCCGCAATTAATAAACATCTCATTGGTGTTGGTTCTATGCGGTGTGGGAAAGATCGACATACTTTGCCGTAACGCTACTATCACCCATCGGACGTCATCCCGATGCATAAAGGTGAACGGGGACAGGCCGGACACTTCGTCGGTCAGATAGCCGGCCACTATCGATATGCGCTGATCGCATTGCACTATTCGCCCGTCGATGAGGTGGCGTGTTTTGTACTCATATTTGCAAGCCTCAATCAATCGATCACAGATAGATGGCACCTTCATCACTCGTGCTAAACCAATTAGAACCTGCCGACGGAATCGGATCACGCATTAGTTCGAAATACATTTCAATTCAACCTCACAAAAGCGAGCGAGCGCATCGCATACGTACGATATCATTCCCGTTAATGCTATGTAGCGGTATAGCATCGTCGCGGCCACGGGTACGCCGTATCATTTGCAAACCGGACGATCCACCTGATTTCTCGGTGCCCCGGGGTGCTGAGTCCGCCCGTCGAAAGCTTCCGTCGATCGTTACAAGCTCGTACGTTGTTGCCTCGGATCGTGGTCCGGCACGGGCCATCCTAAAATGCACAAACAGGTAATGAATGTTATTCGCTGAACTGTGGTCGTCAACTGTCACATTTTGTTCACCTAATAGAGAACCGGCGATGATCCTGGCGCAATTTTTTATCAATCTCCTCATCCTCGTCGTGAGATCTCAGAAACTCGCCGCTATCTGTGCCGTTCGAGCTAGTCCCTTCCGTTGGGCTGAGTAGGGCCGGTGGGCCACAGCTGCTGCTGCCGCTTGTTCCAGCACCGCCATCAAACATGTTGACCAGGTTCGTCGGTATCAGCTGCTGTTTGAGCAGCGCATGGTCATCCGGGTGGGTTAAGTTGTATAGGTTTTGTCCGTAAAGATCAGTCTGCGGTGCGGAAGGTGAGAAGAAAGTGATGGAATAAACGAAATTGTCAGGGTCAGCCGTAGTTGTCACAATCGTTGATGTCGGAATGTAACGCACTTCCGGAATAGATAATACGTTCGTGTACGAATATTGATAATGTGTGATGTGAAAAATGCAAATCACTCAAAACACCTTGATACGGGCGGTGCCTTGAAGCGGAACAGAACGCTAATCTTGCGGAGGAAGACCCAGTGCAACTTCCAAATATTAATTGCTGTGTCCGAGTCGAACGATTATTTTTGTTCATTTTGCTTATCTTTACAAAACCACCACACACCAGCTACATGAGCGTTCGCTCGCTAATCAAAAACCATTTAGACAGCGCGAAGCATCGAACATTTCCTTTGCAATTTCGGCACATTAATCCATTTTCGTTGTTGATAAGTATTTGCAGCAATCAAGCAAGAAGTTGTTTGCCTGCCGAGTCGGTACTGCCGACCAGCTACGTGTTTCACATGAGTTAAGATGTTTCCGTTAATCTCGAGCTGCCACCACGCACAGCCCTGACGCAACCAACGCTGAAACAGTTCGAAGGCGTCATATGTTGCAAAAAAAAAAACCCCACGAAAATAAGTATAAATCACAAAAACGGGCAAGTGAATTCGCGCTACAACTGGCTGTGATCCATGTCACGCTACATCCAGGTCATTGCTTATTAATAATTGTAAAAAGAGTTGTAATTTCTCCTGGCCTCGGGGTTCGGCGAAGTTGAGTTGTTAATTTTTGGTCAGTAATCCACCACCGCCCTAACCCTAGCCGGCAGCATCGAATTATAAAACCCTTAAGAAACGGTTGTTGCGAACAAAAGCAACATAACCTGAGCATGGGTAAGCGTACCGTAACGAAGCTTAATTCGCTGACATGTTATTCAGGTTTTCATAATCGAATAGGGCGCTTATATGTGTCTTATATGGTAGTTTTGGCCTAAGTTTTTGCAAACATCATAAAGTAACACGCGTACACAGACACACACACACACACACACGTGCAGCTGTATGTTGAAACATGAGGAGAAATTTACAATCTTCTTTTATTTTACTGTCCACACAGCAAATAGGATGGAGCGGGAAAAAAGCGCAACAGTCGCAAGATAGCTCGAGCTGGTGCGGTTTGCCCGCTTGGATCGTGTGGACTGACCTTGAGAGGGTAGCAGAGGAGGAGTCAGCTGGCCAATGGTGGAGAAATCGCGCACAAACACGCACACACACACCGACGCCATCCACAGCGGTAAACAAACAAGTGAAGACATCCTTCTGTTAGGCACGTAGTCACGAATGTTTAAGTTTTCCTCGCGCAACAGCTTCCCCCCGGTATGCATTCCGATGAAGATGCAATCGACAATGTGCATTCCGTGGAATGCGTTTCCGAATGGTACAACAAACAACACGACTATCCCCTACATAGAGATAGTACTTCGGTCGCGCAATGCCACCGCCATCTCAGCTATTTGTGGCCTATGTCCTTAGGCGTGTGCCGTTATATTCGACCGCGACCGGGAATGGAAACCATTCGGAAGACATGGTCAAGCGTGTAGTTTACCGTACACATTGTTCTGTTGATTTTTAATTCTTTAATAAGGGAAGGAACAACTAAATCAGTCTAGACAACAGTTGCCACTGAGAAGCAGAGTCCTTGGCATTTATCGCGGAAGCAAACATATGTTCGTTGCAGAACTGCAACGTTACAAAAACAATATTATGAAATAAAAAAACAAACCACTGCTGGTGTTGAAATGGTCAGCTGTAAAACTCCAAGCACATAAATCAATAAATCTGTTTTGTGATCAGCTATTACCACTTCACAATAAAGAAACACCTCACATCAACGGAGACTAGTATTCGAAAGTGATGTTTGGCCAAAACGACACTACCACTATCACACAACTGTCACGTGTACTACCCCTGCCCCAGTATGGATAATATTTTTCGCGAAATTATTTGAACTTAATTTCCCTCGTTAAATCCAAAATCTAGGTTTTGAGGAATCAAAATCACATTACACTTTTTTTTTGGGTGGCAATTTTATGTCAAAAATCATCATTCATTCACCACACTACTACAACACCGTTGACAGTGCGCTGACATTTGATCGTCGTGCGATCGAGTGAATGTTGTTGCGATCGACGGGGGAAAAAAAAGCACATTGGGTCGTAAAATTAGTTTCGATGCAATCGAGGGCATTAACAGCAATGCGCTACCCATTTAACTAACCGAAACGCTGTCCACCAATTAAAACATAGCTGGTGCTAGCGTTGGCAGGCGAGATGTCAAAAGAGATTTGACACAATTAGTAAAATCAGCTTTTTGTAATGGATACGGGCACGACACCCTCACGGAGGGCCGCCGGCACACTCGCTCAAAACTCGTTCACATAGTGGCAAATTTTAAAAGTAGATAATAATCATTTTGCACCTGTCATGCGGTTTTTTTTTTGCCTCCACACCCGTTCGAGTTCGTTTTGTCTTTGCCAGATACGTAATGGATTTTAAACGGGGGTTCGGTCTAAATTTCTACGATGAACAACTTTCAAGGTTGCTCAGCAAACGTTTTACGGCACTATACGACGGGATGAAAGCGTTCAAATCTGGTACCGCAGGGCCGGATGAATGCGTAATATTATTTCATAAATATTGCGGGGAAAACAACCTGCTTAAGATGGCATACTGATAGGAAGAGCTTAAAATCAAAATAGATGAATGATAGAAGGATAAAGACTTTCTGGCAAGAGCGGAAGATAGGTGTCAAAACGATGACTCAATTAGCAAGCGGTAAAGGATGATGATTGCAAAATTACAAATTTATTTAATGACAATTAATTGTTTCATAATTTCCCGTTCTCCTGGGAATTAAAAAAAATACATTAACTTAAAATGCAAAACGTTATTAAAAAGTTTTAATAAAAGTTTGAAAACCTCACAAACTTTTGTAACAAAACATTCAAAACTAATTATCAAATTGTAGAAAATAGGAAATTTAAAAAATATCGATAATTAAGATCAACAATTCAATGTGAACATTGTATTTGAATTTCTACATTCATCAAACAAGCTAATATTCGTGTTCTCTCGCTCAAAATACGATATTTAATTCAATTCAATTTGGGGAATTATTAGAAAAACCGAGCAGACGATACCGTGCGTGCGTACCAACTGTTCAAATATGGGCTGCAAACATGGCTGTGTAGCGCATCTTAGCTGGCGACATTGTGAACTTAAAAAAAAAAACAACGACCCTCAGAAAGCTTTCCTAGGGCTGGTACACTTCATTCTGAACGAGTAACCCATATAGCTGTGTGAGATGATGTGATAGCAACAGCGAGACCTATTCCGAGCCTGCAACTCACCTGACAATGGCCTAAAAATTGTTCCACGGACGGGGAGACTAGCACGATCTGTCCTCGGCATGTGACCGTGAGCAGGAAACCGTTCAGCATACGAAACAGTGAGTCCTGGGCTTCCGGTTTGACCGTTTCATCCGGTTTAGATTTGCCGAACACTAAAAGCAGGTAGAGATATGTATGGTTTAAGTTTCTTTCCTTCTATTTCACGTCGCAAAATAGTAATGTGGGAAGTGCCGCACTGTCTTACCATAGTCTACCCGCAATCCGTGGGCTGAAAAGCGTAGAACGGCCGTTTTGTCCACTCGCCGGGGAGATTCCGCAACGTGTGGTACCATTGCCGACAGTTCCTGTATCGATCCATTAAGCTTGTCCCGCCGATTCTTCTCAGCCCGGTTTCGCGCTTCCCGTCCATTTCTATAACAGCAAAGAGATAGGATAAAACAGATAAATATAGTCATTAAATAAGTTATCTCACCACTACATAAAAAATGAACTAAACTTGTTCACGAATTGTTTCCAAAGTGGTTTTGCTTCCACCATTCGCAACAAAATTCTATTGGATGGCAGACAATGATGTTTCAAAAGTCGACCTATTAGATAGACATTAAGCCAGCCGGTGCACGCGCCATGATTAATGGTTAGCCGTATTAAACACGGATCGAAACAAAACTCAAACACTGCTGGTAGGCCAAGAGTCACCAACACGGAGAGAAAAAATGTAATACCCTTAAACCCCTTACTGGAAAGAGGGTTAGTTGCTTGTCAGCCCAGCTAAATGATCACCTAATTTGCTACCATCCAGCAGACGAGGATCTAATTTGTTGATGATTAGTGTAGCTGCGAATTGTACTCAACAGGTTTTAAATCGTCAACTGAATTGCTCGCTGTGCCCCGAAGAAGCCCCTCTATCCGGATATCATCGAAAACAGTATTTTGTTCACAATGCGACTGTCAATTGAATTGAATGATTTAACGATTTTATTGGCGAGGCAGAGGTTTCAAGCTGTAGACGCATACCACTAGTATAAGCTACATTCCGAATGGAATCATTTTAATTGCCCAGGATGCACCTGACAACACCATAGGTCAGGTAGGTCTTCATCTTTGATTTTATTTGAGTAATGAGCCAAAGAAAAACCGGATACTTTTTGGAGAAGTTATGAAGAAAGGATCAATTCTGATTTCTTTGCTTCTTTGCGGAAGAGTTTTAAGGTTTCTTTCAATTATGCCACACGCGAATCTCGAGGTTACTTGGGAGGTTTTTTTCATTTCTTCAGAAAACCATCACAAACGTAAGTAAATGATAAGGAAAACGTAAAAGAACGGAAATCGCACTATTCTTGACAACACGACTGAGAAGCTTTGAGAGAAATTACTTCCCATTTGCTGGACATTTACTTGATACTTAAAAAGACATACATTAATGGGCGTGTAATATTTCCGATCCAATCATAACTTCACGGTCCCCAAAACGTGTTGCTGCTTCCCAATTTTAATAAGCTTCCTCAACCGTATCAGGAAAATAGCTAGGTACCGGCGAGGTAATTAATGATGAACAATCGTCGATTTGTTCCAGGCAAAACGTTCCTCTACCTTTTCCATCGAATGTGAGCCACACGGTTGAAATTGCGCAATGCGATCGAACGAAAAAGTTGTGCAAAAACATTTTGAAAAACAGAAATCGATATTGGATGGAGAACAGTCTCTAAATATATGTGTTTGTGTGAGTCTGTGTGAATGTGCTGCGCTTCAACAACCACCTCTCCAAAAGCCCTGTTTCTTTGGAGTCATTTAAAATGTGTACGTTCCATTAAAATTTGAAGCCGAATTTTCGCACAAAACCTGACGATGGTGATCTTACAAACGAATGCAGGGCAAGAATCACAAATGAGATTCGCTAGCTTGCTTTTTATTGCGCTTCGCGCCGTGTCTGTGTTTCACCGGTGCTGTGCAAAGTTTCCACATAAACGACTCCACAATAAAAATACGAACGCGTGAAGGCGCTACGCTAGAGAGTGGGATTACTGAACAGAGCACACCAGGGAACGCTGTGGACGACTGAAAGTACCGGGGCAAAGAGGAAAAGCGTTGAATCATCCATAATTAATTTATTTCCATTAATTACTTTAATTCTATGAAAAAGAGATGTTGAAGAAAATTTGGAAATCGTTTAATGAAAATGACAAACAAATAGACAAACGCTGTGTAGCTAAATTATTTTATACGTTGAGATCTAGGTGAACGGTTTATTGCTCCAATAAATTTATTTAAACACCAAAGCATAGCGACCTTTTTATTCTCATACTCAAGCGGCTTAGTTGAGTTATTCTATAGAAGCAACCAGACTTACGGATGTCGTGCAGAACTTCAACCTAGTGCCGAAAATGAAAGCATCATACTTGAGAATGCTTATTCGTCAAGCATAAGAAATGGCATGCGTTACGCACAGAAGGGGAATTAATTAATCAGCCGTGCGCAATAATATGATAAGTCTCATTCGCTATGTTGCTAAGCTCGCATCGAGAATACATTTTAAGCTGCACTAATGAACTCAGCATGGTTATTATCCTCCGGGCGTTGTGGTTGACGAGCGCTGAACGACGCGCTTTAACAACTCATACTTACAAATAGAATGTTCTGCTGCGTATTGTTCGCAGATGATTGGTACTTTTTGAGGTTAAGGTCAGGATTTTTGGTGAAGATAATTGATGAAGGTACGATACTTTTACCAAGAGTAATCAATTTTGCCACTAATACACAATACTGTTTAATGAGTGAGCAACAAAGTTTTCAAGTAACAAGGAAATCCAGATAATCCGAAGGCGAAGTGTCGGAAGCTTCTGTGTCCTCTGCGCTATTAAGTCGGTGAGTGACGACGAGTTCCTTTCTAGACAAAAACGATTAAAACGATTTGAAAAAAAAAAACTAAAAGAAAAAACCGCAACACGTGAATATCTAACTTCTCGTCTAGACATTAGAACTTCGGCTGAACTGCTGTGAAGTTTGAAATATCAGACCTCTTTGCAGAATGTAAGCCCTAAGCGTAACGAGACCGGCCGCGAAGAGATAACGCGTCGAGTGGGGAAGAAAACTTCCCAAGAGTTGCGAGTTCTCACGAGTTACCCGGGATGGACGAAACTATCGCACGTCGTACTCATCCCCATTCCTTCAAAAAGCCGGGTTCCGGCGAATGGGGTAACACGGTGAGGTGATGGAACTGGGGTGTTTGTTTTGCGGTTGGCTCGTTGCACACCGGCATCGAGTGATGGAGGTGCAATTGGTGCATGGACGGCTAGTGCAACCGGTGCCCTCCACTAATGCGCGCTACCACTTTGTTTGGATAGGGCAACATTGTTGCATCGGCTGGGTTCGCCGCCCGCTCACTTCCCCTTTTGTTCCCTCCTGGGGGACGTCACCAACTTTACTCCCTCATACATCAACCGCCGTCATGGCACGCGGCCTGGCACGAGCGAAATACGACAACATGCAGTGCAACCAAACTTCGGTTCGGCATCGAGGAATTAGTTAACCGATGCACTCTGGTACCGAGTTTTTTGCTTTGTTTTGATGTTTGGTTTTTTTTTCTGTTTTGTCAGATCGTTGGATAAATGTTTGTATCCATGGGAAAGCAACTTATGCCGCCGGTGGGTCGTATTACCCCCGGGAGCTGTAATAACAGTACACACTGTCTAGGGAAAACAACACTCACGCGCTTCGATCCCATTTCTCGAAAGCTAAACAAAGCGATTGGCAGCAAAAGGAGGACAAGGTCAACCCATCGTCTAGCGCCAACTGTCCTCCTGTCAGGGTTCTTGATAGTTTCACCGAGCGATGGATGCAGCCAAAGCAAGAACTTATCAACCACGACCCAAAAAAAGCATTTCACGGGTTCTCACTTACACACTTCTGGGGGCTAGCTTGCTCACCACTATTTACACACGGCACAAAAAAAACTTCACCGTGTTCGTGATCGTCTAATTTTAACCGACCCGACGTCGGGATCCCCAAAAACAGCGATCCTGTAAAATCTGCATCTGCAAACTATAATTATACACAAGTTTTCGCGAGCATCCCACAACACGAACCGAACCACATTTCATTACGGACGGTGTTAAAACCTTGAAAGTTTGACCAGTGTTGAATGGCGAATAACAACACTGGGGGTTGAGTTTCGGAAGTATTTCCGCACTTCCAAAATCAGCTCGGACGACTCGGTGCCGTTTTGTTTATGTTGATTTTCTACGAGCGAAAAATGTTAATTGTAATGGATATTTAACTGCGCTGGACAAATTGTAACACATTGTATTCACCAAAGGGTGTGAGAGACTTTAATTTATTGAACATGATTTAAATTGCTTGAGTAATGTGCTATAATTTAGTGCGATCAGTTTGTGCTGTACTTCAACTTAGTAAGAGAAGCTTTTGCTACATCTTCTGACCTTTCAATTGCTAACATAGAAAAGTGCGCCGTTCGGAATTGATACGACATTTAAAACATCTTCAACTCGTGCTTGAATTAAATTAAAAATGTTTATCCTACAATTAATAATTTTATGCTAAAGGCACGACAAGCCGAACCGAGAAAAGCATGCTCTTTACGGTACAGCACAAATTCAAAGCGTGCGGCTTACATCATTAGGATCTGCGTTCGTGAATAAATTCGATGATTAATTAAATGTCTCATTCAAAACTTCCCACACCCGCGCACAGTACGCCGGTCCTCCTTGTCGGTGGAGGTGTATGCCCAACAAAAAGGTGATTTTTGATCCTTCCGATTTTGTCAGCCACCCTCGAACGAAAACTTTTCCATTTTTCCATCCACCAGCCGGCAGATAGCAGAGCTGAGTAGCAAGGGCGACCATCGGGTTCGTGGATGGAAAAGTCTAGGGGTAAGATTCGGTGAGTATTCCGCCACCGTTCGAACCCCCCCATTTGGGACCCCGCTACATCCCCTTCCCATCGCGGACACCATCGTTCGCCCGACTGTTCGAGACGTTGAAAGAAGAAAATCTTAAGGACGTCAAAGGATTTCTAAGAACCTTCTTAATACGCGTAGAGGACACACCGACAACGTCGATCCTTCAAACACCGGTTTTTCCGTGTGCCCTCTGTCATCGAGATTGTCGTTCTGTGTGTGTGTGTGTGCGAGATATCTCCAAAAATCCTTTTAGCAGTGGATGCGTAGTCTCACCTTTCCTTGTCAGCGGTAGCTCACCCTTACGGCATTTCCAGCTAATTCATCCTAAAGCAACAGCCTTAGTCAGAAGAAATTGCACAAGCAAACGAACAAAAAAACTCTCCTCCGGATTGTATTGAAGCTTCAAAACGATGGAAGCTTCGTTTCAGTGGACAGAGAAAGAAGGTTTCGAAAATCGTGCTTAATTTCAAATAGCATAGATAAACCGGAATGGTGATCGAGCGAACAGAACAAAAAAAAAAAACGAAAGAAACGGGAGTTCCTATGTAACGTGTGCAGGTTTGCTCGCAGTACATAGCACGAACACCGTGTGCAAAAACGCAACTCCATGCTCATCCGCGCTAATCCTTACAAACATATGCCCCACTAACTCGTTCTGCGCATTTTCCTTTCAAAATCGGAATTATTTTGACTATTTTCTCTCAGCATAACAACTCATCAAAGCTCGACGTCAGCCCAGCAGCACGTTCGATACACACGCACGCACACAAAATAAAGAAAATCAACTGAAAGCCGTCAAGAGCTGCTGGTACCGCTTGCTACGCTTTTCCGGAATCTCGTTGCGAAACTGACAAGACCCATCATGGCAGACTCAAGGTTTCGGTTAAGGGGATAGCTACTGCCGGCGAGCGAACGAGAAAGCTGCGTACGTTTCACACTTCCTCTCGTCGACAGGAGAAAAAAAGGGGCCGCCTAGAAGCGAACAGTTCAATAAAGCATAAAGGGCACACGGGGAAAGGTTGTCTCACTTGCTACCACAGGCCACTACTATACCTACAGCACGCACACACGGAAAGGAACAAAAAAGGAGAGCCGGCCCTTTACGCAATATTGCTGTTTCAAGTGCAAGATTTTGAATGGCATTCTAAGAATTCCCTAATACAAGGTCGAAAACCTGTATCAAGATATTCCCGGGACACGGGGTTTCGGAAAATGAGTGAGCTAGAAGAAAGCACACGCCTCGGGCGGGGTCTCGCACAGCTCGAGCGACGGTTGCGGCTAGGCATCTTTATTCCCGGGACTAGAGCTATGTAAGAGTTGGTCCCAGCCCGGTAGTTACTGGTGGCTGGTCTTTTTGTTTGGGGGGTATATTGGATGAACTACTGGTTATTGTAACTATTATACTGACGCTTTCGCCAATCGAACGTCGTTACGGTGGTGATAACTTGATCGAAGAAATCGAAGATATTATAAGGACGAGTACACTGGTACAAGCGTAGCGATTCATTCATATTTCGCTGTACAAAAAGAGGAAACGAAACAGTCAATGAGAGGTAGCTCACTGCTAGAACCTGGATGTACTGGAGGAACCGAGCTGATGAATATATAAACGCGAATGGTCCTAAATTTCGATACCAATTCAGATTGAAAGTGCCTACCGTTCTATTGGTAAAACACGCGGCACACTGCGAGAGGCTGCGATAATGATCCTAAGAAATCGGTAAGCATTTCCCAAGAAGTGACAGGTGAGTGACCGCCAGTGATTTACGGACCAAGGACTTGTTATTGTTAAGTTCAGCGGAAAATAATGCAGGTCTTTCAATTTCGCTCAAGCTGCTCTCTACTGCCCTGCTTCAGCGGGTGGAATACGGAAGGAATTAAAGCAAACAAAGCACGGAGCGCTTCGTCCTGGAGTAGGAAAATGGGCGATTAAGTCAGGCAGAGCAAGTGAACATGAAAATGTAGCCAGCGAGAGAAGCGCGATGGAGAAACGCACGGCAGGGATTACCTTAACAATAATCCCGTTAGATAGAGCTTTATGTGTGCAAGAGAAGCATGCCAGCAAGCAAGGTTTGAAGGCTACATTCAAGGGATTGATAACGTGCTCTTGCGGCACGCAGATCAGAGTAGGAAAAAATGTACCCGAGGAAAATGATTGCCCAATATCGGAAACGGGAAGATAATTAAGTAATTGGGTAATTATCCTTTCTGTCGGTTAACTGTGAGAAGATTTGTCAAGTTTAAGGATATTATGCTATTGGTTATGGACGAAGAATTGAGCGGAAAGCAGAAAGATTCATTAGGAAATTACATATTAATTGTAAGCTCGCGAAGTTTTTGGATAATTGATCAAAACTTGATGCGAAAACTTATACTTAAATACAACCAAAAGATACTGGAAACCTAACTTTTTCTTGGCTTAACGTCCTGCCAGGTCATGCCGGCTATCTTAAAAGTTAGTAGACTTATCTATACCACGTAGTTCAGGATAGCCATATCCTCATTGCAGGGGAACAGTACGGATAGGATTTGATTCCCGGTCGTTTCCCGGATTCCTGTCGTGTGACTCTCGCCTAGACAACCACCTAGTGGAACCTCACTGAATGAATGATTTGAAAAATAATTCTCTTATCAATTGACAGCTTCTACACGATCTTAAGTTCGTAAGATACATCTATAGCAACTAGAATTTACAAATAAACTAATAAAATACCTGACCTAAACAAAAAAAACTTAAGCTTGAAGTTAAATAGTACAACATTAACTCCAAATATTGAAGACTTATTTATTAATCAAAAATAATCGTTAGTACAACTTGTTGTTAAAATCACAATTAAATGAGAAGCGAAGTACGAACAAGAACAAATAAGTTCCCAGAACGTAATCGCATATCGCTCTGTAAGAGAAAACCTCACCACACACACACACACAACAGAAACACAACGTTGTGTGTGCGGCGTTGGGATGCATGTTTTGTTGCAACAATGTTGCCACCGCGTATCAAACTACCAACCGCGCCATCCACTTGTTGACGGTGGGTTGATAATTAATCAACTATAATAACAGCAACTTACCCGCCAACCAATCGCTGCCGGACTACGCGCACTGCCTGCAATACGAATCCGTTTTCCCGCCACTTTGCCCGTTACAGCCCGTGATGATGTTTACCGTCCGAGAGCGAGAGAGGGTCATAACGATTAAAAAAGATCACGCTCATCGGTGGCTGTCATCGGGTGTTCTGGGCCTGTGACGCTCAAGCCGAACGAGCCTCGATGTGTGGAAATAGGCTCCTTTCGCACCATTAACCACCCGCGTTTGCTGATCACTAGGATGACCGTTTTGCTACCACACGCTCAAACATTGACGATCAATTAGCGTGCGCTAGGGGTGTACGGGGAATAGGGCGTTTTGACGCAGTTGCAACAGTACTTCAACAACTATCAGATAAGCTTGCTGAAAGATGGCGATCGAGCGCAGTGCGGTCCATCATCCATCGGTTATGGGAACCGTGAACCACACAAATGGCTGTTCTTCCACGCTGAGAGCGCAAACAAACGGTGTGTGCAAAAATAGGTTTCCATGTCCTTTCTCTCGCTCGAGTGGTGCAAGATTGTAACGTTTCCAACGCTCAAGTGCATCAACAACACGAGAAGTCGCGTACCGGCTCCGCTGACAAAGATAAAGGCATTAGATGTACACCGTTGATCAGGCGCGAATCAAATCCGGAAGACTCTAAGGCTAAGCTAGATGTCTTGAGGGATTCGTACGGGTCACGTGTTCCGAGTGGTGCAACGAAGAAGCGGAACACAACGCCACCAACCGCTTCCAATCGCAGCTAGGTCAGCCCACCCTTCTCCTATACCTGCTACACTGCGCAATTTCCCAAACCTAATGTCGACCTGATGTTCGTACGGGCCCGCGTACGTGAAGTGGCCAATCGAACAATGGTAACACTAATTACCGCTTATTACATTTACATTGCATCGGGACTTGGAAAAGCTGATAATGGTTTGCAGTGTTATGAACGGTTGCCATTGCTGTCGGGTTTGCCACCCAGGGAGGATCCGATGACGCATGTAAATGCCTTACTGACGTTTGGGACGGCGGAACGGCAGAGCGTACCAGTGGATGGTGATGATGCTGATTATTCAAATCCTTCAATTTACTACATTGCTTCCAGATAGTACACTGGACTACGGTGCAATTTTCCACACTGGCCACACACCTCAGTGTCTCTCTCTCCCTCACTCGTCTTTGAAGCAGTTGTTCTTCGCACGCCGTAAATTGCACCACACACATGCACAACCCAAACTAATGCCGATCGGTGAAACATTGTAAATATGCAAATAATTACTGGACAAACAGCAAATGCTAAGGCCGGAACACAACGCCACCAACCGCTTCCAATCGCAGCTAGGTCAGCCCACCCTTCTCCTATACCTGCTACACTGCGCAATTTCCCAAACCTAATGTCGACCTGATGTTCGTACGGGCCCGCGTACGTGAAGTGGCCAATCGAACAATGGTAACACTAATTACCGCTTATTACATTTACATTGCATCGGGACTTGGAAAAGCTGATAATGGTTTGCAGTGTTATGAACGGTTGCCATTGCTGTCGGGTTTGCCACCCAGGGAGGATCCGATGACGCATGTAAATGCCTTACTGACGCTTGGAACGGCGGAACGGCAGAGCGTGCCAGTGGATGGTGATGATGCTGATTATTCAAATCCTTCAATTTACTACATTGCTTCCAGATAGTACACTGGACTACGGTGCAATTTTCCACACTGGCCACACACCTCAGTGTCTCTCTCTCCCTCACTCGTCTTTGAAGCAGTTGTTCTTCGCACGCCGTAAATTGCACCACACACATGCACAACCCAAACTAATGCCGATCGGTGAAACATTGTAAATATGCAAATAATTACTGGACAAACAGCAAATGCTAAGGCGCAAAAACGCGCCCACTGCTTTTCCATCACACACACACACAACCACATCTGTGTCCCTGTGGCGTACCGATATGTGTAGCCACCTGAGCGAATCTAGCAACAATCCTTTGGATGGACGCTATTTGCGAGTGCACATTGCTCGGTAGGAACGCCGGTAGTCACAAAATGGAGGGACAGATAAAAATGGCAGACGAACGAAGAACGGTATAAACACACACCCCCAACACTGTACTAGGGATGATGGGTAATAGGGAAAGGATACTGAAGCGTTTAGTTTATGTCTGAATGCAGTGGACCACCTTCATCGTTCGTACTGGATGAGTTGGTGCGTTTCGGTATCGTGTGGCTTCTTCTGTCAGTTCGATAGTTTGATGGGAAAATTCAATTCGTACAAGGGAAAACACGATAACGAGCTTACAATGTACCAGAGTAGGGCACGTCTAGCGAAGAAACATTTTAAATACATTGAATTCGTTTGTTTTTAGCTCTAGCTCGGGGTATTACATGGACAGACAGTAAGTATGATTGCTTAAGTAAATTAAGAATTTCTCTCTTCCAAACGTCACATGATAACCGGAAGAAACATCCACATCTAGCAAATGGGTAGCCGTGAAGATTACGGCAAGTTACAGCGAAAGTAAATCCCAACACTTTATGGCCACGTTCTGGCCACACCGGAACGTACGAGATGGCCGGCACCGATTCATTGACGCACACTAATAACACTTGACTTATCCACCCTGCACCGGCGTTATGGGTGAGTACGCGCCCTTTTTACTTGCCCGGGTACTACTGCACCTAACCTCACTCTCTCGCTCTCTATTGCTCACTTGGTTGTGCAAGTGCTAAAGTAATAAAATTTGGCTGTAGTAGTGTAGTGCAGGTTAGAAGGTACTTGTTGCAACAATGTTGCAACGCCAATTCGCTCAAGTGGAACGTATCATCATTTTGCAATCGATACAAATCTCACCCCCGCTAGAAAAGGGGGGGGCGTGCGTCCTGCTGCACCAACACAACCTCACCCCCTTGGGACAGTTCTACATCCCACAGTGAAGGTGCGAGGATGACGTTTTGATTTGCGTTCTCTCGTTTTGTCCCACTCCATCGAACGTTGAGAATTATTTGCAATATAGTGAAGTGATGAAAACTTTGTAACGATGTGTGTGTGTGTCTGTGAGGGGTGGTGGGAGAGATTTCAAAGTTTCCATTATTTACAGTGCAACTTGATGATTTCACATGCCGCTATTAGATGCGATAAGTTTTGCGCTAATAGGTCAGTGAGGAACGCCCCAAGCTGACTTCACAGGGATGGCATATTTAGAATTCTAAAGATATAATACTGATTTTTGTATGGGACGCATTTCCATCCAAATGATCATGGTCTTGCACATCAAGAAAAAATTGTAATGGAGGATTAATTTTTATTTTATTTATTAAATCAATATTCTTCAAGGACGCTTCTAGATATATCTTTATATCTCACAATAAGTTATGCAATCGCATCATATTAAATTAGGCAAGAACTGTAAATCAATATTATGGCGAAAAGCAAACTTTTCCCTCTATCCGATTTATTATTTCAATCTTGTAGATGGCGTAACTTCAATAACTTCACTTCACATGAAACCAGACGTCCAACACTACATGCTCACACACGAAGAAACCATTTGCAAATTCCCGTAACTTAACTCCGACCGATCGGCCAACAAGTTATGATTTTCGGAACTTTCTTCATGGCCAGAAATTGCGCTGGCAAAAGAAAGCCAACCACCTTCAGCGAAACACGGTAGTCAATCTGGGGTCGACAGCAACCCAGCGTCGTTCCCACACATTTGGCGGGGGAGAAAATATGACGAAAAAGTCCTACGACGGTCAGGAGTCGGAGTGAGCAAAGAGGCTAACAAACTTCCACCGGGTTCCCTCCCACCAAGAAGCTCAGAGAGAGAGAGTTAGGGGCGATGGCATGGTATTGCACGAGATTTACTTTTTGACATTTTCGACCGAAACGTTGCTACCTTCCGAGAATTGATTTGCTGTAATGTGTATTTGCATTGGCGAGGTTGGCACGGACGTGAATGTCTGGATGCTTATTTGATGTTTCTAAGACTGGCCTTTTAAAAAGCGCAAAGCAAAAGACGCGTAGTAATCATGTGGAACTTAGATGGACGAGGACGATTTTAGCGAAAAGTCCAACGCAAAAACGGAACAACGTCTGTTGGGCGCTTATTTTAGCAGGCAAAAGGCTTTTCGTGGAACATGGAACGGAGTAAACGAGATTTGATGCAGAACATTAAAATAACACAACTTGCTGCTTGCTCCTTGGCAGGCACAAGGAGGGAGATAGATAAAGTGGATACTTAGAATTGTGTGACGCGAAATTGCGAAATTATCTGCACTTCCCGGTGAGGATGTCTAGACACTTGGACGAGGAACAGGCAAATGAAGACTCAGATATGATTCTGTTTTGACACACTGTAGCACTGTAAAACTATTCGCTTAACTAATCAAACCCAGTCTTGCTAGAACTGGCAGATAAGATTAGGCGTGTCCTATCTTTCGAACACTTCGAACATTCAAATCCCTCAGCGAAAGATTACCTGTTAAAGTTAAACATGTTGTACATATGTTCCGGTGGCATCGGATAGCATCTCGGTGTGGACGAATGTTGATGTTGCTGCTGCTGATGCGAATGATGATGGTGGCCGGCGTGTTGATGGTGATACGACGAATGTTGCTGATGGTACCACGGTACCGGCGGTGTACCATAACATCCTCCATAAACACCATGCTCGGGTGGCATCCGCAGCATACCCTGGTGGGAATAGTTCGTCCCACCGTAATAATTCGCCAGATACGCCGAGTGTCTATCATCCGGGCCCGGCGAACCGTACGAATCGGAACCGAGTGGAGGTGGTGCGTAGAATGGCTTCTCACTTCCCAGCGACCCACCAGCCGTTTCTTCAAAACCGCCCAACATCATGGGCGCGGTGGAATGGTGGTGATCGGCGTGACGCCGAGAATGTGGTCCATCCATCCCACCGCTGTACGATGGCGTGGGGGAACTACCCGAGCCCGCGTAGTACCGCCCCGTATGGTAGGACGATCGGGCGTAGGATCGACTCATACCGTCGGTTGGTGCGTACTCGGTGGAAATGTTCATCTCCGGATATAATTGAAGCTGGTGGCGGGCTAGATTTCGCACTGACACCGGTTGATGATTAGCTGCTAGAACCGTGGATACCGTGGACGATTG
The DNA here is from genome assembly GCA_002091835.1 of Anopheles maculatus. Classification (NCBI taxonomy): domain Eukaryota; kingdom Metazoa; phylum Arthropoda; class Insecta; order Diptera; family Culicidae; genus Anopheles; species Anopheles maculatus. Next base: position 80,448 of record KZ063004.1, read on the forward strand.
GGATACGGTAGCTGTGCATGACGTCGGTTCCGCACGTTGCTGACCGAACGAATCCAGCTTGGTCGAGAGTGCTCGGAGCCGCTGTCACAGCAACGAATTGCTGCTCAGCTTCGCGCCAAACATTCAAACCGGAGCACTGGCACACTGGCAAGAAGCATCGTTTGTTCGGGCCGGGCTTCTTTTTTTTTATTCACAGCTTGACGGTTGCCACTTTCACACACTTCAACACACGCCCGTTTCTTTACACACACAACGAACACACCTTAAACTTGAACCACCAATACATCGCATCTAATAAACACCTGCTCACAGTCTGTTATTGTCTCACAAGCTCTGTTCTGCGTCATTAAATAATATCTTCGATGGTGCTCTACTGCGGAAAACCATTGGAAATGGTGAAAACAAACCGATAATTATAGCTGGCTAATTGAAGCTTTACATCACCTCCATTAAATCTTCAATCCTAAATCAATGACACTCCGTTAAAAAGCTTTCCGAAATTCATCCAACATTGCTGCTAGTTCTGCAACTTTGTGTTTTGTTTTTGCGCACCCACTCCCCAACAAGAAACCCTTAACCGATAAGACTATCCTCGATCTAGCCTCGGCCGGAACTGGAATACAATCATTGCTTCCACCACTTTCCGAGCCATCCGCTCCAACGTTCCGCCAGCAATAAAATATGCCTCCCCAGGTTCGGGTGTCTGGTGGAAGGATTTGATAAGACATTGCAGTATTTTGATTTTAAACCGCAAGACCAAAAAGACTGGAGGGCAAAAAGCATTAGAAGATTAGTGGCGTGCATGCTGCTTCAATCGCAAAAATGGGCCTCCTAGACATACGCTCGGGCAAACATTAATCAGCCCGTGCTTAGTGGCTAAAAAACAAGCTCTAGAACAACTTCATTCACATGTAAAGTTCGGTTCATCACGGCTCAATGGCCGAACATTAATGGGCCATCACAAAGCGGTGAATGGTGTCTTGTTGTCTACTATGGTTGCCTAGTCTTTACTAGGTTTTGTTGCTGATAGTGAGAAGAGTTGGCATGATTCAGGCTAACCTAAGCTCGACCTTGAACACAAACCTTCCAAAGAGACATAGATCCTATCTTAGCCTACATGATGAGCAGATCAATACAGAACGGGTTAGCCCACAAAGATCAAAATGATGATCTAAACTTCAACTTCAACATCTTCCAGCTGGGTTGGCTCGCTACTCGCCAACGGGAAAACGAGTCCTTTAATCACAAAATGTTCCTCCTCTGTTCCACTACCTTCGCGTGCCATCTTCCAAACAAAAACTTCTTTTTGAAGACTTTCCAATAAAAAGGACTATTCCGTGGATGATAAGAAACCGTAACCGGCACCTAGAAACCCCAGGCTTCACAGGAGATCAATTAAATTAATTAGAAATTTTCCTCCAAAAACTGAACAGCCAGATTCCGTGAAGACTTGGGAGGAAACTTCTGGAACTGATGCTGCCGCTGCCGCTATTCTCGGGTTCAATTACTTTCCATTCACCCGTGAATGTCAATCATTTCTCGCAAAATTTGGCCCAAGTGTTTGACGAGTATTTCGGGCGTATTTGGGCAGTAAAATGGAAGTAACCTGGCATCGCTACCGAACTACGGAAGGATGTGCAAAACCCAGTGCAAAAGCATTTTCATCAGAAAGAACACAGCGAGCGGCGTACTGGGGGGGGGGGGGGGGGGGGGGGGGGAGCGTATAAAATATTACAATTCATTTACTAGGTTCAAGGACGCCCTCTCTCTCTCTCTCTCTCGCTTGTAGTGCTTTAGACCTGAAAAACTCGTATCCAAAAGTTCTGCTTGACAGCTCTTTTGCTATCATGTTTCAGGTACAATTATCTCCTGCCCGCTCTAAGCCACGACCGAAAGCCAAAGAAGGAACACGTGCTTAATAATTTGTTTTTCACACTAATAAACTTTCCTAACATACTACGGGCACGAACTTCTTCCACCGGACGAATGTTTCGAGTTCGGAAAAAAAGACACGGCCGGGTGTTCCTTCGCCACACCAACCGGTCAGCACCCCAAAAATCGCCACCAAACATTCACTTTTCGGTGTGGACATTCGTCGCAAGCGGGACAAATGGCGCTGGCACCTTCGGTGTGCGTGGTTTGTTTTGTGGTTGGTTTCGGTTCGGTGGCGCTTGGAAAACACTCGGCACACAGAAGTACACAGAAATGCCATTTTAAGTTGTTGCACTCGCGCTGTCCGCTTCAGTTCCTTCTAATATGTGGATGTCCGTGTGTGTGTGTGTGGGTGTTGGAAGTCCGTCATAAGTTTTCTGACAGCATCCACCTCCCCACATTGCCGGTTGCAAACATCCGTTCACACACACACACATTCGCAACACGGCACGCAATAATATTTCGCAACCGAAGTTATCATCAGTGCAACATATCTTTAACTTTCCTTTCGAACCCTTCATATTTTTCACGGAGATTTGGTTCGGTTTCCTTCTTTGATTCACTATTCCGCTGCTTTGTTTTATGTTTGTGCCCATGAGATTGGTGTTTGCTCCGTTACTTTCAGCTTGTTGTCGCTTTTTTTTTGTTGTTGCACATGTTTTGTTTTCCATGTTATGTTTCTTGTCGTTTTTTGCTCGAATAAAATGTAGTCAACCTGTTTTTTGGCGCCCGTAACATTTGCTATTTTTTCCCGTGCATGTGTGTGTGTGTCTGTAGATGTGTTCCAATGCCACAGGTTTGTGGAGTAGGTTTTAGCGATACCAAACAAGTGCCAGCGAACGAAAGGTAAATAGAGGCATGCATAAATCTCTAAAGCACTAAGGCGTTTGTTATTAGTTTTCGAGCACGAACGACGATTTTGAGCATCTATCAGGTGGTGTTTGTGTGCGCGCCCGTGTTGCCAGTATTGATTGTCGCCCAATAGTTTACAACTGTTAGCAAACGAAACAAAAAAAAAAAAACGGCACAACATTCCACAACCCAAAACCAAAATACAATAATTTTAATAAACACACAATCGCAACGCGCAGCGGCCTTTTTCGCAGCGAAACGGAACGGGTTTCATTAATAAAGGGAAAGCTTTAAAGCTTTACTGCACCGCAATTTTCTTATACACAGACTACAGACTACACGATTTTTACTTTGCCGTTGCGCTTCACCTGCTCGTAGATTGCCAAACTGTCATAAATAAGGAAAGATCCACCGGCACACAAAACCGTGCCCCGCTTGTCACTCAATGTAAGCTTCTGCACGCACGGCCGTGTGTGTGTGTGCCGAGTGGTTTATCCCATTCCGATTCGACATTGGCATTTTCTCACGACCCGCAAAGCATCCTTTCTCTCACCGCCCCCCTCTGTAAGACGATAAACTTGGCAATCACACACTTACACAACCCTCCATTTTGGCACATACAGAGACGCCAACCGAACCGAAACCAATAACGCCGGTTGCCGGATTTGGAAATCCTCACCCGGTTTAGTTTTTTTTTGCGCTCAGGCATTAGGCGTTTCGCAAAACTGTTTTGATAGCACACTGGGTCCACCGGACCAGGCAGGCAGAAGATTTCTCCCGAGAAGTCTACATGGTCATCTCTTGTTTGCCATGCGTTTTTGTTTTATTGGTTAATGTAGTCTTATAAATAAACCACGCACACACATACACACTCACACATAGAGCTACATAAAACGAAGATACTCCTATATCTTGTCAAAGAATAATCAGGTACAATGCAACCTGTGGAATATTCTCCAGCACACACGAATCACTCGATCGAGTATCTTTATCTCCTTGTAAGCCAGCTACCACAAATCAGTTCACCAAACGAAGCACAGCAAATGTTAGGCACCACACCCCAAGTTTATTAACCTAATAAAAAAACACGGCCACAGTCCACCGTCATCAGCTTGACGTAGCTGCTTCTCATAAACCATCTCCACCTATAGCATTTTGGACGGCGTTTGGGCGACACCTTCAGGACACTTTAACTTTCCAACAAACATTCAAATTCCCGGCCGAAAGAGACAACAAAAAGCACCAAATCTAAACACCAATCGAAAAATCACGCATGAAAATCAGTTAGCAGGAGTGTCCTCTACCCAAAAAAAAAACACGTCACTTTCCCTTTTAACCGTTTTTCCAGGACCAAAACTCGTAGCAAGAGCGGGATGAGAATAGTGGGACACACACACACACACACAAACGTTTTAGGGCACAAATTCTTCCACCCCCGCACATAAAAAACGCACATCTACACACGCAATCGTCAAGATACACACAGGCACAGAGCGTCCTCGAGAGAAGAATTCGACATCGAACGTTTGATGCTCAGCACGGGTAGCGGCGGTGTGTCCCATCCGCGTCACGCACCGATCGGACCGACACTGACCCGGACACAACAAACGGAGAAGAGATTGTCAAGCGCGGAAACGACGACGACAACCGAAAAGGACATTTCTCTCCTCCAGAATATTCGATACGGGCGCACGATTGCCCGGTACTAAAGCGCAATGACGCAACAGGTGGTGAGCGCGAGATGATACGCTTTTCGGGTTTTGCTTGCACACCAAAGCCACGGCAGTGTGGTGGTGGTCTTCACCACATTCGATCAAGTATCACAAATTAATATTTCCACTGCTCTAGTTAAACATAAAAAAAAGACTATTTTATACACACTTGTACACTTGCAGAGCAACCAGAGTTCACAATCGCTCGTTTAGCATTTGCAACGAAACACACGCAGTTTCAGGATATTTCCATCCGATAAGGCGAGCGAACGGTGTGCGCCCCGGGGCAGCACGAGGCAATGTCGTCGTTCAAGGTGACAGGCGAAAGCAAACGCGCTGCGCTCTGGTGCGGGAAAAATTCACGTACGACGGGCAAGGAATTCTGATTGCGATTGAGCAAGAGACACCGCGCGACAACCACAGCAAGCTTCCCGATAGTACCACGTGCAAGATGCGACTGAAACGGCGGTCGTTCGGACTTCGCGATCCGGCCGTCGTCGTCGTCGTCGTCGTCGTGTGGGAGCGTATTGAGAGCGGGCGGCGAGTTTGATAATGTTACCAACATATTGCTAATGTGTGGGGCTGTGCTTCAGAACACAGCCTCGTGCCGTTCCCAAACACACAAACACACATTTTGTCAGCTCTATTCTTCATGTGTGCGTAGTGTTTGTTGGGACTGTGAGTTCTTTGAGATTAAAGGCACACTATAGTGTAGCAATTTACGGAGAGTAACATCATCGATAGTTCGTTTGTGCTTAGAAATAGCTCTTAATGGTTTACTTATTCTTTAATATCCTATAGGTACAAACTTAATATTTATTTTACACTCGTCTTAATTATTCCCTTTTCGGCTGAATGACCCAGAAAACAACGCAGCTAACATATTCACCCTACACTAAATATCGAACAATTAGCTTAAAATATCAACACAACGCAAATCTGAGTACTTTCCCCGTATCGGAGGGTGGTCCGTCACTCAAGAAAATCATCCCCAATCGTGAATCCACCCTGCTGAGTGGCTACCACATCACGAACACTCAGAGGAGAATATCGTGCCAGGGGTAGCGAACGCTTTCCCGCTTGGAGCTGTACACGAGCGCTGCCGTCCAACACTTGTGGGAGCGATCCGCCTCGCGTTCACATTCGCTTCGGCGACGATTGTGGTGAGTGAGAGATCGTGTAATAAATTCATAACTTGCCTACAATGTAACGCATTTGTTGACGAACGCTACTATACTTCCTCTCTCACGAATCTCTTCCCGTTTCTCGAACAGGCGTCCCTCGCCTCTACCCAACAGCAATACCGAACTCCAACAACAAAATCTGAACCTCTAGCTTCGCCAACCGTTTTGGATGCTTGTTGACTTGGCAACCATGACCAACCGCACACACATACACACATACACGCAGTCGCATTAGGTGATAGATTAGAAATGGCGCTGCGCGGGACGGGACGAACTCCGAGACGAAGCAGATGATGATGGCGGAACCTCGCCGGGTTTCGTTTTGTGATCCGAATCGTTCCGAAAACGGTCACTCAGCTCAGCTCACTCCGAACACGAAACCC
>KZ063005.1:22758-86089 GCA_002091835.1 Anopheles maculatus
AAAAAGTATATTTATTGGTTGGTTTTGTAAACTCTCCTCTTCCCAGTGTGCCAACCCTATCCCAGTGTAGTTGTCGAATGTATCTCAATCTCGGCGGGCAGAAACGATAATGCGAGCGCACGTGTGGACACAAAGACGCACGCAACAAGCAAAGCAATGCGGCGGCTAAAGCAGGATTAAAGTTTAGTGGTAGAGGTTGGAGAAAAAACAAATCAACAGAAAAAAAACACACAGAGAGAGCTTTTACGGGACGATATGATGAGGTAGTGAATATAGAGAAGAAGAAAAAAAGATAAAACACGTGGAACCAAAATTTGCACAAATTTGAACGTAATCAAAAGAGTAAGAAACAACAACAATGAAACAAACACCCAAAACAAAACAAAAAAGGTTTACATCTCGGACCAAATTTATTTACAATGAATAGGCAAAATTTAACGAAAGCAAGGGTGGGAGAAATGTGCTAGCGAAACGAAGAAAACCAATTACAAATCAAGTGCTAAAAAAATGGAAACAAATTATTAACGAACATTTAGGACGAAAAACGAAACAAAAATTTAACGTGTTGTTGTACTTGTTAAGAATTCTTTGGAATGGTGCGGTTACGGTTTTTTGTTTCCTTCTTTTTCTTTAACAAAATGGTGCAATGTTGAGATAGTGCATAACGAAATGAGACAGGCAAATGAACAGTATACCAACTAATCAATGATCTAAATCCCACCAGAAAGCGCTCGCGCGCGCGCGCCCGCGCTTGTATGTACCACTATGTATATGATGAATGTCCGGTAGGCAGTGCCGGAGAGGGGTGCAAAAGGATTAAAAATCCCAACCCCACAGTGTCGATTTACGCGGTACAATCGCACATAACCATGCACGATATATTACTCTACAAATCGGTGTGTAAAAGTAGAAACCCTTAAACGTGTGTTTTGTAGCATACATCCGCCGGCGAGAGAAAGTCGCGCGAAACGGACACCGAAGAAAACGGAACACTCATTGTGTGCGCGTGTGTGTGTGTGCGCGCGCAAAACAGGTTCCGTTCTTCAGCCACAGGAGAGCAACACGATAATCCTTAACCCCCTATGTTTAGTTTTTATATTGTACGGCGTGTGTGTACCGGCAAGACTACAGTGTGAACCATCGCGCCCGAGATTGTTGTCCACTGTGTATACACGCGCATATTAGCGTAACCGCATAAACACAGAAAGTGCAAATTAATTGTTAAGTGTTGAGTTGTTGCAAAAATTAAACCACGTTACATTTATGTTTTGTTTTTGTTTGTTTAGGTAAGCCGAGAGAGAGAGAGCGAATGAGAGCTATAGCACAGTTTTGTATGAAAGGAAACGCAGATCGCTCACCCCGGTGCGGAAGTGTATCACCAGTGTGTTGTTGCAGTTGCTACACGAGAATGCTTCTATGCCCGTGTGCGTGAGACGATCGATTATTACCATCGTTTATGTAGGAGGTAGAGTTCAAGATAACAAGTAATCCTATATTATCGTACAACGACGTACCGATCCTTGCAAAGGAATCATTTTTCTTTTTTTTATTATTGATTAGTTGTTATTACCTGTTTGATTGTTTGTTACTTTTAATAATCGCCGTGCAGAAGCGTTTTTTACAACCCGAAAGTACTAAATACAATGTTAATTCGTGCTCGCGCGGACACGTACCCTTTTTTGGATTTTAGCTAAAGTGGCCCCAGGGACGTTCGTGTATGTGGTTTTTAGTTTTCATTTTGCCACAGCATCAAAGAATCGAACAATTAGTAGAGACAGAACAATTCGCAACAACAACAAGCTAGGAAAATATGTCGGCGATTAGAAATCGTTCACAAAAGCAAGGTCCGCTCGGCGGCTAAGCCCTGGGCGTTACAAAGTACGAACAAATTGCGGTGAAAACGAAGTAAAATTCACACACACACACACTTATATTCATATGATGGATGTGCCTAAAAACAATATACGAACAAGCTAAACACACAAACACATATAGTGGAAACAGTTGTAATCGTTGTGTGTCCGGGTTTTTTTTTCGTTGAGTAAGAAACGTCCGAAATTTCAGCATCATGCACCTTCTTGTGATCAGCCATCCTGGAATCAGCCTCGATTAAGTGTTGTGGGATAGTGTTCTGTTAGAAATACTCAAACTTTAATTGAAGCAAGTGGACAATGAGTCCTGTAAACCGTGACGAGTCTCCAATTGTGGTTGTTGGAACGCAAAACGCTACTTAGCGGATGGCACAGACGCAAGAGGACGTGCTCCACAAATTCCACCAGGTACTACGTACTAGTGATGGGCGCTTGGAATCGGAACTACCTGGTTCCGATTCCATAGCTGGAACCGGATCCGGGTTCCGGATGCAGGTGCGAAACCGATTCCGGATCCGGGTGCAGTGGCGGATTTAACGGTACGCGGACTGAGTGGCCGCGGGAGGGCCCGAGCTCGTAGGGGGCCCCGAAAAACGAAGGAATAACCAGACCTACCCCCCTCCCCGCTCACGTATTTAGAAAGAACCAGTTAAACACATCTTGCAAGGGGATCCCGGATCCGGACCTACTGTTCGGAATCGATTCCGCAAAATTCGGAGCGCTCCGGAATCGATTCCGATCAAACCATCAATTCGCCCATCACTACTACATACGTACTTTGCACGTACTCCACTAACAGGTACTTGATATTTAAACACGTCGATCAGCAATTCTTATCATTACAGATCGTAGTAGAAGCAGATATAAGCATCAGATCGTCCATAAATCGTTTGTCCCAAGAAACCGTAAACATGATACTCAGTCACACTCCACAGGTTAGTAAATCTCTACTACAAAATGTTCACTTCCAAACTCTGATACATGATGACGCGAGAACCTTCATAAGAATTTAAAGAATCTATAAATAGTGCTTTATTATCTTCTATATCACTTATTTCGGTAGTTCATAAATTAAGGGGGTAAATTCCATTCTCTCGCTGTCCAATCTCTAATCACAACATAATAAATAAACGGTAGCACACATCGCAACCTACGAAACATCATCCGTCAGCTTCAACTGCTTCGCTATCCTTGAGATTTCGTTGTCCAATGATTTGTCCTTCAGTTCGCACACGTAACTAAACTGTGCCGAACAGTCCTCGCCTCGATACCCGTACGTGTACAGTGCAGAGTTGTAGCTCAACCGTAGGCAACGCCCATTGCCCGTAATCTCCAGTGTTGGCTGCTTGTTATTTGTTGGATTGTTGACAATCTTAGTGTCTCCGGAAGCGTCCGTACCATTGCTTAACTTCGTTGCCTTCGTTGGTGATGCACTGCCCGACGTTCCCTTTCCCGGTTTGGACGAGGTTGTGATGGAGCTTAAGTTTGTGTTGGGATTGACCGGTTTAGCCGAATTCGCCCAAATCCACAGCAGTCCGGGGTTGAGTCCGCCGAGCCAAAAGTCCTTGCCGCGATTGACCGGATTGTTTAGAATGTACGCAACCACATCTTGAAATTCGGCCACCGTTTCAAACTCTGCCAAATGTGCACCGTACGACTTGCACATCGTGCTGGCAGACTTCCAGTTCAAGCCACGCTCTATATCGAAATGATAGCAACGATCGTGCACTTGTGTGAAGTTCTGAGGACACGGTTCTTTGGGGAGAAACGAAAAGAGAAAAATTAGAATACCCAAAAAAAAGCCTTAAATTCATATCAAATTTTACCCTGCTTTTGGCTGTTTCCTGCCATCAGGAAATAAATGATCTGTTCTGCCCGGCGTAACCGATTCTCCATGTAATCCACCCGGTACACCAACTTCTCGATCGCACCCAACAGATACAGATCCGTTTCGGATACTTCCCGCGGGGACGCTAGCAGCTCGGTCGGACTTGCACCACCGAACGTTTGGCGCATGGGCGTGAATGTTGCGCCATGATTCGCACCGCTCAGATGATTGTCACCGAACAGCCCACCGGCGCCGGTACTGGCGATTACTTTCCCTATGCATCGGGCCCATCCCTCTTGTGTGCAGCAGACGCGAGCTCGAGCGCTTCACCGATGCGTTTGTTAATGTAGAAACTGGAGGTTGGAATGTACTTTGGTGCCGGCGCTGCCACGACGGTCGCTTGCATTACTCGACTTTCCCTCGGTGCACTCGTGGTGCTGTGGTTCAAACTGCAAAAAATAAAAAAATGCACAAAAGTAAGGTATGATCAACCAATACGCACGCTTACTCTCATGTACAGGTGTGGGGTACGCTCGATCAATGATCGGGGGTTGCAAATCGATGACGGTGGCATTGCTTTCTACTCAGTTGGAGATTGGTACTCTCTGTCGTGTTTACGTTTGCAGATTATGGTGATGTCTCCAAGCTAATCGGAACTATAATTGCTATGTTATGAGCCAGCTAATCCTGTTTCTACTGTGATGTTTATTTAATTTCACTTTAATATCTTACTACTCCTGTGACTGTGTCAAGACTGTGGTGAGCGTCGAGAGCTGATGTTAAACTCTTAAATACTTATTTATTCTTTCCGTATCGCTTGTTGATCTACTCCAAGAAACTCCATGCAATTTTACCATGTTTGATAGGTACGCTTTGGGTCGAGCTATTTACTAAACAGATCGCATGATCATTACTCGTTAATGGGCTCTTAAATAACCAACTCAAAACACGACATTGAAACCAATTCACACAGTCCATTGCACTCCAACTTCCATCGCGTTATATTTAGCTGAACTCAATTCGGAATCAATTCCCGCATCGAGTTCCATTTTTCTCTGCTACAACCACGATCACTTCCGGCTTCAAGCTAACAGGTGAAAAACGAGCACACACAATCAGCGCGTGTGCTGTGCGCGTGCCGCTCTGTAATAATTGCTCACCCGACGGTATACTCCTCCAGCAGGCTCGACCACAACCCATCGTCCTCCGACCCATCCGTCCAGTGGTGCGCCCCGAGCCGGACAAACGATTTCTTGCCCCCACTCTCAACCACATAGATTCCGGTGACTTCACTCACGGTCACTCCTACAATCACCACCAGCAGAAGAATCATCCCGCGACAACCCATCTCTGGTGTGGCCGGATCTGGTAAGGGAATAACGCTTCACACAAGTAAGGCTTCCGAACCGGGAAGCTTTTTGTTCGTTCTTTGAACGGATGTACACAAACCGATCACTCTCTCATTCGATACGTGCCACACACACACTTACGGTCACGTTGCGTCACGTTTTCCTTTTCTTTAAATAAGTTTCACTTTCAACCACTTCACCGACAGACACTGAGGCGACGCGTAAATGGCATTATCTAACACGGCGAAGATCGCGGAATGTACGCCCCGGCATGATGTGCTTCTCGGACACTGGCCCGGCGGAAAAACCAAGTCACAAGCACTACGAGCGAATCGGGAGAATTGCTGATCGACAGGTGACACCTCACCAGTGATCCTCTTTATACAGCCGAACGGGTCTACTCGTTGATTGTTATTCAATTGCGTTACCAATGGCGCTAAAAGGCGTACAACCCGATATATCGATGTCGAGATTGCGATCCGCACGCTTCTGCGGTCGTTTACACAATGTCAGCCACGGCCGAACCTCCATTCCGTACCATGCCAAAGAGCAATCCGCAACAGCAGCGGCAATACCCGATTCGGAATTGGGGATCTTCGTCGCCCGGATGGAAGGGGACTTCAGAGTGGTGTGTGTAGTTTTTTTTAACCCATCTGAAGCTTTTTGGTTGCAAATGACGGGACGGCGGGTGTACGCGTTGACTTTCTACATCCGTTTCGCATTCGCCGAAGGTGTAGGGCAATGTAAGGAGCGCGTCACCAGAGTTAAGGTGGATGGAACCCCGGGGAGACTGAAACCGACATGCTCATGTCAACAGTGGGATGATAGTGGCAGGGTGCGTGCAGATGGTGAGGCATAATTTTTCGCGCTCTTCTGCTGGACGCGATCGTATGCTAGGAGAACACCCGGGAGTCGAGTGCATAGTGGAATTTGTTTCGTTTCGAAAGTGGACAAAACAAAATGTTATTGTTGAAGAATATGGTGCTCCAACATGAGCATGGTAAAGCTACTCATGTTAAACATTTAAAGTCGATAAGGATATTACCTATTAGTCATGCTTAAGACCTAACTAAAGGCAGGCCACCATTAGGTTTGCTAGTTCATGTCTACCCTTAAGAAGTCCTGAATACGAAAAGGCCCTCTAGAAGATGTTCGATCTGCTGCTTTATATCTATCTGTTCTGTTATCAGTTAAACGGATCTGTTAAATGGTTATTATCATTAGCCATATTTAGAATTATTGAACCATTTTTCATTTACTATTGCTTGTCATTGATTTATTTTAGTTATAAAAAACGTCTGCAAACAACCCTCAACATATGTTAAAATCATCATTCTCAAAAAATTAATTGCTGATGTAAAATACTACAATTTTCTGCTTATGAAAAGTCTATTTCTAGACTGAAGATTAACAAACCTGATAATGGTTACAGTTGAATGTCGTTCCACTCCGCTAGTCCATAAACAGCATACCACTTTGTAGGACTTAAAATGTTGTAAAGTTCTACCGCGGCGATAAGGAGCGATAACGTTCACCGAATCGTACGATCATAATCTTGAGGTCATCGAATCTTCTAGTTTAAGTTCTTTTTCGCCGATTTTTTTTTTTGTGCTATGAAGTGTATACGATTAACGTAAAACTTTACTACTATCGCACGACCGAGAATCGATACTTTGGTAATCTTAGAAATCGCTGAATGATTTAGAAACCATCTCTTTGCTTGCTTCTGTAGGAAGCTGTTTCTTTCTTCTCATCAGTCTCACAACCCCATGACCTATTTCGAAGGACTTAGGGTTTTATGAGCCATGAACCAATTGGCAAGTCGAGGTGAATCATAAATTTAAGACTCTAGCAAAATGGAAGAAGAAGGTTGGGATATCGGCTGTTCCCACCGGTACACAAAATTGACCACCCGCATCCAATGCCTCGCTCCCACCGTGCCAATGCCGTGGCTTCCCGTCTTTTTTTTTTGCTTCGAAAGTAATCGGTGAAATGGTCGGTCGAGGCGCTTCCCGAGCACGACGGTCAGACAAGAAAGGAGAATGGTAAATTTGCATCGCAATCGCCAATATCACGCAGCAGCAGCAGCAGCAACAGCCACAACACCATTCGATCGCGAAAGGTGTGTATTTGTTTCTTATCACCCATTTTTTTGTGCTCGCTTACTTTTCTCTCTCTCCCATCGTTCAATGGCGCAAAATCCCCCGTTTATGGCCGTGAAGGTTACCCGAACTTCTTTTGACGATGCGGTTTTTTGTTGTTCGGTTTTATTTTGTTTTCATTCAACTTTTAAATCATATTTGCATTTCTCTTTGTGTGATCAACGTGCTTTATTTCGGAAGATCCCATGTGTTTAGTTGTTTTTTTTTCACTTTCGACAAGGACACCCAATCAAGGATAGCGGGGGAATAACCCGCTTTTTTTCTTTAGTTTACTCCAAAAAAACTTATGAATTTTAAAGATTTTTACCAAGCAAACGGAATGTAGCTGATCCGGTTCGGATGTGATCGTAAAGTGGGTCAACCGATCAATCGATCGATCGATCGGTAGCTAATATAAATTGCCCGTCGTAAAAATAAATGATCATGTTCTCGAAACAGCTTCTTCTCTACGCTCACCGTTTTATCCACAATAAACAGTGCAAAATGGCACTCTTCTACTATATTTTCCATCAAAAGTTTTTAAAAAATATCATACTCAATACACTACATTCGAGCTAAACGCTATATAATGTTAAAAACAGTTGTTTTCTTTTGTACACCACCGTCTTCTGCTCTAACCTTCGTTTGTAAAATGATTTAAACATTTTGGCCTTTGGTGCATCTAGGAACTACGACGAAGAGACAAACCACGCCAAGACATTCGTTTCGCTTCCGTTACTCGTCGGTTAACACTAAGCTTAGCGCGGACATGAGCGCAAATCCTAGCAGTACGGCAGTGAACTGCATCGGGCCCATCCCTCTTGTGTGCAGCAGACGTTTGGACCGTTCGCGAGGTAGAACTTCACTCACGGTCACGTAGAGAAGTGTACCGCCGGCCAATCCCTGCAGAATGGGCATAATCAGTTCGGTAAGCGTTTGGTTCAATCCATCCAAACCCATGCCGACCCCGATACCGGCCACCGAACCGAGGGAGAACGTTAGCACCTGCAGCACGTGGGAGCAACGTTGTCTCGCGTTGTAAGTGCACAGTTCCACGCCAAGCGCGAACCCCACCACGAACTTGTGTGCACTGACCGCACCGAGCAGCAGCAGTACCTTGGGGCCCGAATTTTGAACACCGATGGCCAACCCCTCGAGCAGCGAATGCATGCAGAGGGCTAGCAACAGCCCGAACACACTGGTAAGCTGCATTTCGGCAGCATTCGACGACTGTCGCTGCAGTGGTGGACCGATAACGGATGATCGTCGGGAAAGAGTTTGGGAAAATCCAACCACACTCTCCAACGATCGACGAGTTTCTGGATCATTGCTACAAAAAAAATGCAAATTAGCCACTAAACATTGATCGCTTTGTTCGTTTTCGTCAACTTACCTCTGCTGACCAAGAAGAGATTTCGTTTCCTCGTTCGTACCGTACCGTCGTTCTCGACGGCTGGAACTGCTTGCAGCATCCGACTCGTCACCCACGCTACAGTGCCGTTCCCGTACCGAGCCTCCCCGTTGTTGTTCACCGTGATCGTGTGCACCGATACCACAGAACAGCATCAGCTCGTCGATCGCGTACATAAGGAAAAATCCTCCACAAAACACAATCTCAGCATACTCGCCCAACGAATCACGTATCTCTGGCAGCATGTGAACGATTGCCGTGGCCAGCAGAACACCCGCACCAAGGCACAACAGAAACGATAGTATGCCCGGGTATCGTTCTCGGTTACGTTGCGAGATGTAGATGGGTAACACACCGCACAGGAAGCTGCCAAACCCGAGCACCACAATGGCCAACAGTTTGGCTTCATTTTGGCCTATTTTTTCAGCCGGTTCAGTGCCATTTCCAGCAAGCGCTTCCAAGCTTTCCTTCATGTTGCAAACGTCGTCGTCGTCGACTAGAGATGGTGCGAGACACTTTAATACCTCTCTAATTTCGCACCTTCGGCGACGGTGTATGGTCCTCCGTCCGCACGTCTGCTAGTTGTTTAGGTTGTGTCGCGTACTGTCTTATCTTCTCGTGTAGCGCATTTCGTTTGCAAATAAGTTCCTGCGGTTGGTTTGTTCCTGGAACGAAAAAGACAGATAGTTTAGGCGGAGGTACAGGTTAGTAATCTTGATTCGCTTCTACCGGTGCTGAGCTGAGTGCAGCGGAAAGGAGGTCAATGTTTGTGGACATTACATAAAGTTGTAAAACACATTTCTTACGCTCAGACAAACAATGCCAAGGGGCGCTAGGGAGTAGAGAGAGAAGAGATTAGCCACCTTCAACAAGCGCGATGATAAGGTACATGAAGACTACCCCGAAATGGATGGCAATTGATGCACACAAAAACCTCACAAGCGATTTATTTCACCTTTTTTTATTTTTCGCACGATATTCCAATTATCTGCGTTCTGCTGCGTTGGGCTACAATAACAAGCTTCTTCAAACACGTTGCCCGTTCAAACACGTTTTCCAGTAAAGCAAACTGTTAACGATATTTTTAAATATCGTCAACGTCCGACAAAGGGTTAGGTGTCGGAAG
Organism: Anopheles maculatus; assembly: GCA_002091835.1. Taxonomy (NCBI): domain Eukaryota; kingdom Metazoa; phylum Arthropoda; class Insecta; order Diptera; family Culicidae; genus Anopheles; species Anopheles maculatus. The sequence continues at coordinate 32,485 of KZ063005.1, forward strand.
TTTAGTGTTGCGCGATCTCACGGCAGAGGGTTTTTTGGTTTTAAAGGGTGAAACAACACTGAGAAATTCGTGTCGCGCTGTTGCGGTTGCAACACAAACGATTCAAAAAAACGACCTGCACAGATTGTTGCTGTTTATACAACTGTTTAGCGCCCGTGAGCCCAACATCGACCTGTGTTAGTTGGTCCGTGTGATTCACTCTTCAAAATGGGGCACTATGTTTGATAAATTAGCAACCCACGACCAAACTTTGGTTAGTCGTGCAACCCACGACCAAAAGTGTTTTTATTACACGAATTTTTGCAACGATTGTAGTTTGTTCAAAGCAAATTACTCATTCGCAAAAGAAAAAAACGAAATGAGTCACCCTGTGCTATGCATCAAACGTCAAAACCGTTCACACACACACCACTTTAGGCCAATCATATGCTCTTTGTTTATAGTGTGCCCTTGTATGGTAAAAAAAAAGTCTAAATGCTTGGTTTTTTCACTTTTCGTTAACTTCCTTTTCGATAAGAGTTTGTTATTTCCATACAAAACTTTGAATATTTGGAAGAACTAACTGACAAGTACCAATCACAGCACACTATGCAGTACTTATTACGCTTTACATTCTCCTTTCGACATGCTGGTACGTCCCGCAGCGTTTCACGCGATTCATTTTAAAGCTCGTTCAGAAATACTTACTCTTTCCTTCAAAAACACCACTGCACGATACACAAGCTGTGGCAGGTATGTTCAGGCTGTATTTGATTGTGAATTCAGACGCACTTTGCAGCGTTCGTCCAGCAGAGCATCCGTGAAAACAGCACGTTTCGACGCGAGCCAAACAACAACAAAGCTACACCACCATACGCTGCGAGCTTAGCCGACGCTTGCACTAATACCATCACACACAGCACCTGGACACGCGTTAAGCGCGGTTGAGACACACCACTGTATATGATTCAGACGTAAGTAACGGCCTGCTTGTTTAGAAAAAAACTATTCAAAGCTGTAGTCGGTATGTAGCGGTTGAACATTCTCAGGCGATAGTAAGGTGTATTCAACTCCCTATTTTAATTAAAAATAACGAGCAATCACTTCAAAGAACTCCCTCCCCAAAAATAGGCATATTCGTACAGCAGTCATGTTTGATTGATTTACCAGTACAAAAATATCTAACCCCGTTCCAATACCTTCTCACTTCGCAGACTGCCGAAATCATCCTACAAACTATCGATGCCATTCACATAACGTCCAGGGGCCAGGAGTACAACAGTTTGCAATTATTCACCCGTCAACGTGAACGTGCCGAATTAAATATAACTTTTTAGCTACAGTAAACATTTCACCCGTCACCGTTTCTTAGTACCATCGAAACTGAAATTCGCACCAGTTGTGGACGAAACGCGTCGGAATATATCTGGCCAAGTCCGCCTGTCTACGATAACTGGCCAACCCAGACCAACCGAAGTACGGAGGCCGTGCCCGAGGAGTGGTTTGGCATTGTTTGTGAATGTTATATTATTTCGATGTTACTATAACAACTTTCCTTTTGAAGTTTCAGCTGTGGACGCACAAATCCAACGTGGTAATTGTTGCCCTGGGTGCCGAAAAATGTTCCTATGTCATGGTCGTGTCTACGTTCGATGCTTGATATACTTCCTATAGTGAGCATAATTATAAATATCGCTTCGCGGCACTTACTTGCAGAACAGCTTATTTAATTCCGACAGAGAGGCTTGTAAACGAGAATGACGCTGCTCGAGTCGTTTGATATTCTTTACCACTATCTTTATGATCTAATTAAGCGCTTTAATTGAACCATCGTTATGTGATGGGGTATCGTCCCGTGCACCGATGGTATACAAAGCTGGAAAGCAATCTGAGTTAATGACCCCCGGGTTTAGGTACGATTGGCTCTACTGGAACATGGTGTAACACATGCAACACGTTACTTTCGTGTCAGGAGCAAACAACAATCGTGGTCGGATTCCATTACGTCGGGAAAAGTGGTATCATATTTTAGCTTGCCGATGCTTAACCACGGTTCAATTCTTTCTTCATCGTCGTTTTATCGCCTCGTGAAATCACCATTTCACAGGACTTTGACTTATGCTCTTTGTTAATTCCCGCCAATGGAGCGAGCAGGATGTTTCGCATGCACCTCGCATTTCCCATCAAGAAGCAGGTCAGTGAAACTCAACTATATATGATCAAATTAGTATGTTTGGTTTGACAATGTCGTGACAAGGGAAGATTTGTAAACTTTTGCACCGTGGGAGACAACATCAGTGTTTGGAGGGTGACTTTATTAGCTCTCTGCTCCAAATTCTAGACGTGCAAGACCTCCAATCGTAGCTCACTTTGTAGTAAATAAAACACAATTTTAAAGTCTATTTTTAGAAGGTATCTCTGTTGGTTATTCTAACGATCAGCCCATTTACTTAGACTATCGTTTACCGAACCTCCAGGGATCCTCCAGTGCATGCATCTACAGTCAACGACCCACCCGAGGTCGGTCAAGCGAAAAACGGAAGGATATTTTTAACCTGCAGGATATGTCGTGTCGTGTGACCGTTTTTTGATAGCAAAACTTTTCCAAATTGATCTAAACGGCGGGGATCGGCAAACAAAAAATGGACAATTTATTATTTAAGTTTCATTTTTCTTTACGGTTGCGGAGAAGAAGCGTATAGAGACGGCAAATATGTTTTACTATTGTTCGATTTGTTGCAAACTAGTTCTGTGGGGAACTCGGTTGATCCCTCGGTTGGAGTTTAAGCCCCCGTCGACCCTTGACTTGAGAACGGTATTGCCGTGATCAAAAGGACGGACAAACTCCTGTTTCCTGTTTGGTAGTAATTCCCCGTTCTCGTACTAGAACTCCACCACTCCAGCTGAGACCAGAACTGGAACGTTGCCTCAGTATCAGACGCAACGGTAACCGTATCCCGCCCCTCACTGGCATTCGTGACATCGTTCGTTCATTTTATTTCACACAACAAAACATCAGACATCGCAGACCCAAAGTTCGGAAGTTATCCGCTCTACCGGTCGCTCCCCCGGTTCGCACCCCCGTTAACGCGTTACCACGTGATGGAAAAACGTTACGCGAAAAACTTTTCCCGCGCAATCGTGCGGAGGCTCGGCTGGTGAATCAATTCGTGAAAGAGACGACGTCACCGTGGCTTGTTGTTGCTGAAACAGTGCACTACATGAGCTGATACAGTGGGCGCTGGTGCCGGAGAAAGGGATTCGGGTTCGTCCTTTCGTGACGAAGCCGCTGAGGATAAGTTCGTCCATGGGGCCACTATTTTTAGTATCGCTTACGAGCCACGTACGGCTCAGTCACCTGCGAACGACGATCCCGCACGGACGGATCGCCCTAAACCCGCGCTTCGCTTGTGCTGCCACTGTACTACTAGATGTACACTATCTGGCCTAACACACGCACACACTGTCACCAGCAATCGCTGCCATTTTAGTTTCAACAGCGCACTATGCCGTACGCCTACTGTGTTCACTAGCAGTTTAACCTACTTCGATTGGATGCGAAACAATGCGCCCGAGGATTTGGTGTGCTTGCAAGAAGTGTACAGCAAATGGTTGGTGACGACAACAGCACCGGCAGAGCAGTGTAGACGTTTCTAGTTAGGCGATGTTCTTTTGGAAGCGCTAGAGAAGCCCCACGTTTTGGAACGGCCGCCAAAAGGGTGGCAAGCACCAAGCGGTGGAAGTGATTCGCCTCCGTACTCAGGTAGTTTTCTAGGCCACCGGCGAAACCCAGCGGTGATGTGTGCATATTTAACCGTGTTTCCCTGGTATTGCAGGCGTGAAAAGCGAATCTTCCAGCCGTAGGGCCGCAAGCAACGATTAAATCAGATAGTAAACACAAGAGTGAACTTCAGTGGTGGTGCCGAAAATGATCAACCGCAACTACACCAAACCTAAACCGATTGTGCAGAAAAGTACGAGCAATGAGGAAAGCGATGACACAAACGAGGACACATCGTCCGGGACGGCCGAGTCCGGTACCAGCTCAGACTCCGAATCCGAGATGGACACTACCGAGACATCGTTCTCGTCCAAGAGTACTACCGAGTGTGGCGGTGTTGGGAATTCCGGAGCACCGTGCAAGCAGCTCCAGGGACAGCAGGGATTGCTGCGGATGAACAATCGCAACTATGCGGTGATGTGCGGTGGCGAGACGGATACGAAAAACTCCAAACACTTCTGCCATCACCATCATCATCATCATCACCATCACCACCATGGGGACGACGAGAGCAAGAAGGATGTGAAGTGAGTATTTGATGGCGACGATGCGCCTGCCATGAATGCCTGCTTGGATTCTCGTGTATGTGAAGTACTGCGTTAGGGTATATGTACTATATCCCGTAGGTTGCTTTGATAGTGTATCGCCTCTTTAACACCTTTTGCTGGAATACACCTAGTACACTGTACAATCGGCAAGCAAAAAGCACCTTGATGTACGGAGCGGGATTGCACAGAAGAAAAAAAAATGGCAAAGGAGGTCTCCTTTCACGAAAGGAGGCCACCATGCCACGGCGGGGCAGGGCAGAAAGCCGGTTTCCGGGTGGTGCAAAGTTTGCTCCAGTTTTGAAAAGCCCAGCTTTTGCATGAGCTTGAATGTTTCGTCAGGCCGCGTCTGCAACGGGTCTCGGGGTTAGTTACACGGCTTAGCCAATGCTGCTGATCGACATCGTCCATTTCCTTCAGACATCTCCCTTGGTGGGTTGGTATCGTCTAGCCGGTTGCAATTGTTCCGAGGGGCTCGTCCAAGAGTAGCCTGATGGTGCAAAGATGGCGTTGCATTGCCGATTGGGCGGAATGGCCTAGTGGAAATTCGGGCGCAAAAACTACTAACAACTAGATTGCATAAATCGATAGACTGTGTTGGCTGTCGTGTACCAGCCAGCCCTCCTAATGATGGCACCTAGGCAACTCAACCCCCGTCGTATGTCCTGTGCTCGGTTGCGAACGGGCGCTTTGTTGATTATTTGTTGCTTCGGAACAGCCGTAACCATCAGCCTCACGCTTCCTTCTAGCCTGGTTCTACGTACAGGAAAGGCACCCATTTGAAAAATGAAAAATACTTCGCACTTGTACGGAATGTTCCTTTTAGTGTTCCCCGAAGTTCAACCACACAGCACGACCGACTATTAATATCGGAGCGCGGTTTATTTTTGGAGTCATTTGGAGAGAGTGAAAGAGAGAGCGCACCAACCCATCCAGACATCCAGATTGTTTGCCGTGGTGCCTCTAATATGAAGCAACCACCCGGGGCGGGTTCGTGCGGGTGAATCATTATTTTTGGAGCAAGTGAATCGAAACTGTCGAAAGTTTGGTTCGGTTCCTGTTCCCGTTTTGTTGCCGCTGTTCTTGGCATTGTTCGAAGTGTTTGACGTTGTGTGCCAACTAACTTCGGTTGTTTGGATACTATACAAATTAGTTGTCCTACCCTTTTGGTCCCTGTGGTGAAGAGCGCGAGAAAGAGCGCTGCCCGCCCGCCCGTTTATGCAAAATGGCGAGCTATTTTTAGACTTGCTTTTTATATCTCCCTTTCCCCAGTTGTTTGTGGGCTGTTGGGGCAAAAATGGTGCATTGCGGTACCGATTAAATCATTAAAATGATCTATAATTATTGATTCCAGAAATTTGAAGTGCTTCAAGTAGTTCGAAGGAAGGTACAGTAGTTTGAAGCACATAAAAATAGCGTGCCGGTGGCATGTTTAATCGGACAATTATGTCTATGCACCCACCTATTGTGACTATTTATGGCACCACCAAACACCACAGTACACGTTTTGTGCAATATCCGGTTATAAATATAGCACGGCATGCATTTACTAAACTTTACTCTGCAAGATCCTGGTACGTGGTATGCAATTTTGCAGCTATCGAAGATCACCAAAAAAAAAGCGATCAGTAATCACGCTTCGTTTACTTTACAATTCCAAGTCTCAAGTTGATGCTTCACTCACTTTAAAAAATGTCCAATGTCCATGTGTCCTCGTGTCGTGTGTAAACAACTGTGTGTTTTTCCTTTCTCTTTCCGATTAATCCGCTGTCCTTTCCGCAGCTGTTGTAGAAGTGCTCTCGACCAAAATGCGCGCCTTGTACATAGACTCAAGAAATCGAAGAAAACGTAAGCGTCCTTCTACTCTTACTCTCCCATTTCCGCCATTTGCCAACCTCATCTGAGTATGTCATGCAGCAGCAACCATGCGCCTCCATCCCTACCGACACACACACTTTTCACTCACTTCACTACCAAGTGACACTCACACACACACACACACAAACAGTTGGAAAGACAGCTGAGACATCATACGGTGCTCCATCCGGACGAGATCATCCCGTACAAATGTAGCGAAAAAAAAACACAGAAGGCGCTCTCAGTACACTGACCACAATTTCGTCATGGTGGTACCATTTCGTCATATACACACACGATCAGATCATCAGCGACGATGCTCACCTCAGGCTCACCCATATCTGTTTCTCCTTCAACAGACTACCGATCAGTATTTGCATACTTAACTGCCGCTACGATATCATCACGCGCGTCTGCAAACGGCTCGGATATCGGTTAGTCGGCGAGTCCGATCTGTGGAACGTGTGCTGGACGGATTCGTTTGTGGGGGTCGATTTCTGCCGCGATATGCGTCGCTTCCAGAAGGTGAATCATTTCCCGGGAATGTTCGAGATTTGCCGTAAGGATCTGTTGGCCCGAAATCTGAACCGGATGCTGAAGCTGTTCCCGCTGGATTATCAAATCTTCCCCAAGACGTGGTGCTTTCCGGCGGAGTAAGTAAGGTATGGTGTCCTTGCGAGGCGTTTGTAGTTAATGAGAGGGTTGTTGTTTGTGTTCTTCCAGCTTGGGCGACGCAATAGCCTACAGCCGAACGCACCGTAGCAAAACGTTCATCCTGAAACCGGACCAAGGATCGCAGGGGAAAGGTATCTTCCTGACGAAAAACCTTAAGGAAATTAATCCGAAAGATCGCATGATCTGCCAGGTGTACATTACCAAGCCGCTGCTGATCGATGGGTACAAGTTTGATCTGCGCGTGTACACACTGATCACCTCGACGGATCCGTTGCGAATCTTTGTGTATAACGAGGGTCTGGCAAGGTAAAGTATCGGTTCACTCTTCCACAGGCTTCTCGTTCTCGCGTATGCTCACCACGCCTTCCTCTTGTCCTAGGTTTGCCACCAACAAGTACAAAGAACCGTGCGTTACGAATGCGTCCAACACCTTCATGCATTTGACCAACTATTCGGTCAATAAGTACAGCAGGACATTTTCGAACGATGATGAGGCTGGGTCGAAACGGCGCTTCTCCACGCTGAATCGAATCCTCACGGCCGAGGGTTACGATATAGCGGAGCTGTGGAGCAACATCGATGACGTGATAGTGAAGACGGTGATGAGTGCCTGGCCCATGCTAAAGCACACGTACACCGCCAGCTTTCCAACGCACGACATCATCCAGGCGTGCTTCGAGGTGCTCGGGTTCGACATTCTCATCGATCACAAGCTTAAGCCGTACGTGCTGGAGGTAAATCATTCGCCGTCCTTTCACACCGATGAAGCGATCGATAAGGAGATTAAGGAAGCACTCATCGCGGACACCTTCGTTATGCTCAATCTCAATGGGGAGGTAAAGAAGCGCGTGCTGGAGGAGGATAAGCGACGCATTCAGAACCGGCTGTTGCAGCGGCTGCGTGATTATTCCAAGCAAACGGCTGCCAAGGAACAGCAGCAGCAGCAGCAACAGCAGCAACAGCAACAAGGACGCGACGGGAACGACCCGGATGATGATCCGTACGGGGAGGACGGTATGGGTCCGTGGGCCGAACAGATCACCTGGGAAGAGACGCATCTCGGGGGCTATCGACGCATTCTACCCGCGCCCGGCGATCCCAACCGATATCTGCAGTTCTTTATCGCCCAAAGTCAAGCGTCGGTTTACAACGAGACTGCAGCGAGCAAGCGTCGGGAAGAGTGCGCCAAACAGCAACGCATTGAACTAGAGGAACGCTTCCGACTGAACCAAGCCATCCTGCACAAGCACAATCCGAAGCTGCAGAAGGGTGGGATGGGAGCGGGTGAAGATGGCACGGGTGGGAACGGTGGCGGTACGGGTGCTGGATCGTTGGCCGCCAAGAAAAAGATTCGCAAGCGGAAAGTGTCGAAGGTGACGAAGAAACACGACGAGTTCTCGCCGGACCAGATTGCGGAATACGAGGAACGGGAGCGAATGGCGCTGCTTGGACAGAGGGATTTTCTAATACGCACCTGCGGGTTGGTGCAGAATGTGAGTATTTTTTATCTCATCAGCGACTCAAGAAATGATGCTAATACACTCCCCCAAAACTCACCACACAGATATACATCAACTTTCATCGGAACAAGCTGCTAACCGATTCGGACCGTCGCAAGTACAAGGAAACGTACGCGAAACTGATCACCAACGATCACCTGCAGCAGTCCGAGGCGTCCCCACAGTCGAATCACACGTTCTCCACCATCCACAGCAACAGCACCGTAGCCGGCTCGACGTCTACGGCCGGTTATGGGTTCGGTGGTGGCAGCAACAGCAACACCACGACCTGTCTGCCAAGTCTCCAGCAGCAGAATGGCACCAGCATTGGTCCGCATTCGGCAGCACAGCAGCAGCAGCAACACTCCTCGAATCAGATGCAAAAGTTACAAATCAAAAGCCTCGTCGCCATTAACGACGTTACCTCGTGGATGCAGTGCACCGAAGTTCCGGTACAGAGTCGACCGCCACTGCCGTATCTGCTTGCCACGCAACCGACCAACTACCGTAGCACCAAATCAACGATGGCCCGGCAGGTAACGAACGTGGTCAAGCGCCATAGTATGGAATCGCGCCAATACTACACATCGGACAAGCTCATCTAGTATTGACTCCGGCACGGCATTAGTGGGCCGTGCGGTAGCACCAACAACAACAACACTGCCGAACACCCCATCATCATCATCGTCGTCGTTCTGTGCCACCCGGTGGTGGTGATCGGTCTTCAATGGGGAGAATATTCATAAACTCAGGTGCGATTGGTGATGGCGGTGGTGCGCTAATGTTTAACCATACAACAACAGCAGCAGTTCGTTGATTTGCGCTCCATTTTCTTTGCGGATGTTTTTACCGTGTGTTTCTACTTTTTTTCCTCAAAGTTTTGTTTTTCCCCTTTCTTCAGCTTCGGAGAAGGCGAAGGAGGAACCACGATGAAAATTATTGCTAAAAAACAAAAACTCCATTTGATTAAAAATTTAATGTTTATTAATAATAAAGGAATAACAAATAATAATCATTAGCATCTAATATGTACACACCGGGGGGTAAATTGAACAATCTTTTTGTTGTTTCACTTTTCGGTTTTGTTCTGTAATCATGTGGGATCCTGTTGAACTGTTGTTGTGTGTCTATGTGAGTGTGTGTTGTATGAATTGTGTTTCATGTCCTCTCTACTTTATCTCTCAATTACTCATCATTTCCTTGTTTAAATAGTAGGGGAAATGCAAACGAAACATATTTTGCACAACGTTCACTCAAGAAAAGGACTTTATATGACTGGGTCCATGTCTGCGCAGGTGTATGTTGTCCACAAAGGATTCCACCAGTGACGGAGGGGTGTTTTAGTTTCGTCCCATCATGCTTATTGAGTATGACTGGCTGGCAGAGCACGTAGAACACGTAACGTAAAAGCACCAAATTGTAGCACCGAACTGTTACAGCTCCTCAACACTTCCACATTGATCTTCGACTTGGCACCATCTGGACATAAGCTTCACCACAGACCAAGGAAGCGTTTATATTCAAATGTGAAACCCCAAAACAATACAGGCCAAGACTGTCTAGAAAAAGTACTAACCCGCAAGCGTAAGTAGACTGTTCGGCGCAGGCTCATTAAGGATAGCGCCCACACATCAATGAAAATGAGCTTTTGTTGTTTTGTTGTTACTTTTTGTTTAGCTTGCCGGACATTCAGTTAAAGCTCCACACATATCTATACAGGGTGTGCCATCCCCAGTGGTATGCGAAACCTGTTTTTCAAATCGGTTCTTATAATTTTCGTTTCGATTTAAGTCGATACCCCTTGGTGCTGCTCCCTGTACACATACATACAGACAGAGCAATGCCTACTCTGTTTCTCTCTCTATTACTATCACATTCATTGCTTTCCTTTTCGCATAGATCCAAAGCCTACTTTGCTCATTTCCGTTGATGTCTTTCAGGGCTAAAACAAGGCTTCACCATGTTAAAAAAAAGTTCACAATTATTTAGACAAACCACCAAAATGGTGTGGTGGTGTGTGTTTTTGTCTACTAGATCAAACGAATTAAAACGTATATGGTTTACAGTTTCCCAAAAGTGAGAGAAAATGTTTGAGCAAAGGTTTAACTTGCTGCCAGAAGTGTGTGTGTGTGTTGGTACTTGTTGTGTGTGTATGATCGCGTTTGCTGTTTGTTGTGTCAACCGACATAGCTACACATCCGTTTCTTATCATACACCCCTCCCCACTGATTCAGATCTGCCAATCTGCGTGTCTCTGTGTCTGTGTCTGTTTGTGTGTGTAAACCGAGAAGTGTTTTAGTGTTCACATTCAATGGACAACTTCATAACATGTCCGTTTTACACTTTCCAACCCACACTCGCCCTGCCCCTCCTCGTCCTCCTCCTCCTCCTCCCACTAACCTTTCCTAATCATTCGCTCGCTTGCTTTGTTTGCGAGAGAACGTCGTGCAGCTTTGCAATTAAATAATTTAAATATTGTTTACTTAAACTTAGCTGTTGTTAAAACGCCGCTTCCGTATTTAATATTTTAGTTCGTTTCATCGCGACCCCCCCAACACAGTACTGGTCTCTCTATCTCTCGCGCTCTTTCTCGCAACCGTCTCCCCAAACTGGCTTAAACCTATTTTATACTGTGTGGATGTCCTGTTTGCATGGGGGGGTGGTTTCCACAAGTTGGCGAGCGCTGCGCTACTAACATGCAATTCTAAAGCCCGCTCCAGACGAAGCGCAAACTAGATTGCAAACTAAAACGCGAAGGCTGGCAGTAATGTCATACGATACGAATTTGACAGCATTTTGTTCGCAAAATCGTAGTTGCGCTTGGATTTGCGCTTCGTGTGGAGCGGCTTTAAAACATTGCATTATTATATTGCCGCACCTCCGTTCACACCTTTTTTTACTAACTTATGTCTCTGTGTGGGTGTGTTTCTGTCTGTGTGCCTATTTCTGATGGGGGGAGGAGGAGGAGGCGGGCCCCGGGCGGGTTCTCTTGTTGCTTTTGTCTTCTATCATCTTAATTTATATGTTTCTGTCTCTCTCTCTCTCATTCCCTAAGCTGAGCTACCAAGTTAAATTAGATGTATTTTTATGTATAATCATTATATAATATTTGCAATATATATTTGAGAAGGCCATTTTTGATTTCATTTATTACTTTCTTTTTTTACACACAAGCACACGCCGCCCGCGTCCACTGCTTTTCTCTGTCTCTCTCTCTCCCTCTCCTTCGCTCTGTTAATCTCTTGGCTTGACGGTTTTTTGTTTGTTTCTGTTTCAACTAAAGCCCGGAGCCCTGATTTATTTATACCTACATTAGTCCAATAGTTCTGTACACGCTTTCCCCGTTGTAACACCACACAACCACCACAACAATCGTGGGGTTGTGGGGTGAGCTTTTTTATCGTTGTGACTCGATTTGTGTATCTGTTTCAATCGCTCTATCCACTACTACTGCTCTCTCTTTCTCTCTGTTTGTGTTTGTATTTTATGTTTTTCTGTACAATTGTCAATCTCACTCAAAACTAACGGGGGCTATAGTAACACGGAGCAGCAACCTACGATACGATTATCACATCGATTCGGAGGAAAATGTGTGCTTGTGCGTCCAGGCTCAGGCGCCATCTTGTTGGAGCATTTGGCAAGGATTTCGCGGATGCTCTCGCTGGGCGAACAACAAACGATACCCCCTATCATACTATCGGGAAAAGACGTCGAAGAACAGAAAGAGCACTTAACCTGCGTCGAGTAAACAGCTCTCGATCATTGCTGATCAACGTGTCAATGGATAAAAAATCGTTCACGCGGGAGAAAACCAGAATCGCCTAAATTATATACAGAAAAGAAATCTCACACTGTCTGACCCCACAAAAAAACGCCCCCATACACTCTTAGGTCCAGTCTTTATCGATAGTCTACTCGGCCGTTCTCGGCACACACACATCCTCACTCCAACATCGACGTGAATCATCATGATCGTCCTCCCGCTGCTTTTCAAAAGCAAACACGGCTGAGAGTACGTCTCGTTTGGGAGGCGGTTTGCTGTAAGTAGTTGGTTGACGACGTGGCTCAGGCCCTTCGCTGGGTGGTGCAGCGTCTGGTCGAGCTACGGGCTCGCTTCTACTACGGTTTGAACTTGACCAGCGGTATGTTTTTGGAGTTGAGACACTTGTCGCAGCACCACTCGGCGTACACTTCCGCGTGTATTAGGTTGAAGGCCGCCTCCGTCAGTCCACTGCACGTCCTGCAAGCGAATAAAGGGGTGACAACTCAGTTAGTCTCAAGGATCCGTCGTCACCACACTGCGAACCGGCCCCCATTACTTACCGATGAAACCAAAAGTTGCATCCCGATTCGCACAGAATGCCCTGGTCGTTGTCGTGCACCTCCTTATGGCAGCCGCCACAGGGATAGATTGGCGGGGCGTTCGGGTTCTGCGGGTTGAACACCTTCGACTGGTCGGGCGGGTACAGCTTGCCGGAGGTGACGGGCATCGGTTTCGGTCCAAACATGCCCATATGATGATGGTGGTTCGGGCCGTTTGGGCCGTTTCCCGGTGGCCCCAGGCCACCCATCGGTCCGCCCATCGGGCCACCGCCTCCCATCGGGCCACCGCCACCCATCGGGCCACCGCCGCCCATCATGTGCGGCGACTGCATTGGACTGCCACCGACCATACCGCCGCCACCCATGCCTCCTCCTCCTCCTCCTCCACCCATATGGCCACCCATCGGTCCTCCCATCGGCGGCCCTCCCATCATGCCGCCCGGTCCACCCATTCCTCCGTGCATTGGTGGCCGGTGTCCGCCGCCGCCGCCGCCCAATCCCACACCCGGTGGCATGTTCCCGTGCGGTGGCATTAGACCACCACCACCACCACCTCCTCCACCGCCCATGTGGTGGTGCATGTTGTTCGCGCCCATTCCCGAGCCCAGGTGAGGATTGCCTGCCTGCTGATGGTTGCCCGCGCCGTGATGATGGTGATGGTGATGGTGCGGGTGATGATTCATGCCACCCATCGAATTCCCGGGACCTCCGCCTCCTCCGCCACCGGGACCACCGGGGCCCATGCCCATCCCTCCACCTCCTCCCATACTGTTGCCCATCGGGCCCGGGCCAACCATTTGGTTCATCTGCTGCTGCTGCTGCTGCTGGCCGGGACCGGGTCCTCCACTGCCCGGCCCACCACCCGGATTGTGTTGAGCGTGAGGTGACTGTTGGGGCAATGGCATCTGCTGACCGTGTGGCGGTGGATGAGGCTGTAGCGGTTGTGACTGTTGCGATGACTGACTGCCCGGTGGGCCGACCTGCGACGAGGGTCCTCCCTGCTGGTTACCACCGGGGCCCTGATTACTGGGCCCGCCCTGACTACTGTTCTGCTGTGGCCCACCTTGTGGACCACCCATACCTTGCTGCTGCTGCTGCTGCTGCTGCTGATTCGCACCCATGGGTCCGAGTTGATGAGGTAATTGATTTAAGTTCCCTGATTGCTGATTTGTCATTGCACCGTTCGGTAAGTTCATCCTACTATTACTACTGTTCATGCCGACCCCACTGTTGCCGCCCGGTCCTCCGCTCATCACCACGTTCGGCGAGGTCTGCCCACCGACGGTCACGTTTGCCGCGGACACCGGTTGGGGCGTTTGACTGTGGCCGGCCGAGTTGGGACCGAGTGGCACATGGTTCGGTGGGCCATTGCCGAGCGGGCTGTTCATTGGCGGACCCATCGGTCCGTTGTTCATGTGACCCCCGCTCGTGTTCATCGGACTGCCCAACATTCCTCCTCCTCCGCCTCCTCCCGCTCCTCCGCCGGCAGCATGCGGAGATCCCATGCCGGGTACCGAGTTCATCGGGCTGCCAATATTGCCGCCACTCAGCGGACTTCCCACAGATTTACTGTTCATCTGCTGCTGCTGCTGCTGCTGCTGTTGTTGCTGCTGCTGGCTCATCGGGGACATTCCTCCCATCGGACCCATGGGCGACATGCTCTGGTTCATTGCGCCACCCATCGGACTAAGGCCACCCATCTGCGCTCCCGGGCCCATACCCGGACCCATCGGGCTCATGCCACCGCGCTGCATTCCGTGCGGCATACCGCCCATTTGACCCATGCCGGCGTTCATGTGCATGCCGGGATGATGGTGACCCATCGGGCTGCCCATACCCATCGGGCTCATGCCCCTCATCGGCGGTCCCTGTGGTCCACCCGGTCCGGGACCTCCCATGCCCGGCGGGCCGTGCGGTGGTCCTCCCGGGCCCATACCCGGGTGTGGTGAACCGTGACCCGGTCCGTGCGGTCCCATACCGTGAGGTCCCATGCCGTGTGGCATTCCGCCGCCGTGCGGTCCCGGTCCGCCCATCGGTCCACCGTGTGGCGGCCCGTGCGGATGACCGCCCATCGGCCCGGGGCCCATATGGTGACCTCCGCCGTGCATCGGTCCCATATGGTTCATCGGACCCATCGGCCCACCGTGTCCCATCGCACCGCCCCCGAGATGGCCCATCATGCCGGGGCCTGGCCCGTGACCACCGCCGTGCGGATGGCCCATATGGCCCATGTGCGAGGCAGGTGTCGGCGGTGGCGTATCGTCGAACGGATTCGATGCCACTATCGTGTCACCGTACCCGGTCGGAGGTGGTGGTAGCAGGTCCTGGGGTGATGGCGTCGGCGTCGGTTGCGACGTTACCGCGTTCGAGTTCACCACGTTGGCCGTTTTCCTCCGCTTCTTCGGATTGCTCGGCGCGGATATGGGCAGCTGGGGCGATTCCGAGGGTGACTTGAAATCTGGCGGACATAGTCCGGGTCCTGGTAGCCGATACGACGCCATACCTAGATTGTGTGTCATACTACTACGCCTACTAAACAGCTAAACAGGTCCCACGGTGCTGCGCTCCGTCACCAGTGTTCGGCGAGGCGCTTTGGTGAAAATGATTTCAATGAGGGGTTTTTTTTTGTTCACAATAACGATTAACCGCTGTCTATTTCTTCTTCTGCCGCGGCACTCACTACAATCCGTGTCAGTGGATACGTTCGCGGAGATTTAAGCACCACAAAACCACCGTAACAGGAGACGACAATTTACCATCACACGCTCCATCGCTCGCTCACACACAGTCTTTCGATCGATAGTTAACAACACGATACCTTCAATCGTTCAATATACACATTTCACGAGGATATACGTTCGAACGGCACTAAACACGACGACGCGACACGGCGTTCTGTTCCCATCGCTCCCTACAAAGAGATCGGTGCTGATACCGGCATATAGAATCCACCAACCTAATCCACACGTTACGACAACAATATGTCTGGCTAATGCTAATAATACGACGAGGGGGGTTTCACACGCGTTACGTTATTATCTAAAATATTGCTCATATTTTGCTTCCTTCACATAAAACTTCACATCTTCGTTTCACCGCACTTCCGAACACTTCTCAGTCCGTGGTAGCCGGATAGTGGTAGTAGCACCAGTCGTCTTCTGACCGTGTGTTGAAGCAGTATCCATTGGAAACGTACTGTTGCTTTGACCGACAACAACATCCGATCATTTTCTCCCGGTCTAGCGCTCCGTTCGTGCACTAGTGGGGCTATTCCAGTCAGTCCAAGCCAACGCCACGTGCATCGATCATTGCATATTTTCTATATCGATCTTCTGCCACTGCTTTTCGGTGATACTGGTCCGAGAATCTGAAATATAAATGAATTAAACGAATTAGTTCTTTATTGTTTGCAAAATGATCCTCAACTACATCTATTCAAATCGTTGCCATGAGCCATCACCATCACAGGTTACTTAAACCATCTAGACGCGGCTATATATTTTGCATCATCGATACGGGACAGAGTTTAACGTCAAGCAAAAAACAATTTTCTTTGCTATGTGCAACACACATTCTTCATTGATGCAAAGATGACGGATTCGATTAGTGCAGGAAACGCGGCATGGTACTCGCCACAAATAATCGGCCAGTGTGACTCAGCCGCGCGAAGCCTATCAGCAACGTTATCGAAGCTAACAAATGAACCGACGGTTCAGCTCGCGTTACTTCTCTTTTAATCAACGGCCAAGCGGCTTAGTAGTAGTCGACTAGTCGGCACAAAATATAATTAAACAAATCAAAGAGAAATCGCCAACGTCGCCGTTGCCCGTTGTGCTACCGCTCTCTATTGCTTATGTTATTAGGGCTGCTAATAATCAGACTTGAAAAACAAACTCTTCCTCGGATCAAACAACCGCTGCGTCGTGCAGCCAGAGTATTGTTTCAGCCAGTCTAGCGACAAAACACACGGCGGCGCGGGCTACGAAAAGCTGCTCACACAAATCAACAAACAACACATACACGCGTATCAATCCCTGCTGTCAAATGAATACGTGTGACATTCGATCGCGTATGTGCGTGCGTGCGTGCGTGTGTTTGTGCGTAAAATTGTCGCGAGGAAACCCTTCCGATTAAACACTTCCTCTGATCAACACGCACTGGGGAAAAAAAATATCCTTGAGCACACACTTTTTCGCTATTCTACTCACGGCAATAACTGTCGCGACGAGAGTACTGGATTCGCTGTAGCAACGCACACATTTCCATCAAATAATTCGATCGATCACCACAAACACACTGTTCCTCATCCCGACACCGCTTTTGCCCGTCGTGTGCAGCGCGCATTGATAATACTTTTCATCGCGAATTCGCACGTCGGCGAGTATGAACTTGAAAAAATCACCCAAAATCAAGCAAGGTGCTTGTTGTAATGTTTCTTTTCGGAAATGTCAAAAGCTAACCTAACATTTTGTACGCTGCTGCTGCTGCTGCTACTGCTGCCTCTCTATACCTCCAAAAACAGAACGCGTAGATAGAGCGACTCGTCCACACTCCGTCTCGTGCCAAGACGTTCCTGCTTCCTGCTCACACTCGCACGGTACCCATACCCATGAGCGGAAGCGAGACAACACTCTCTGCTCGCTCGTACACTATCTTCTTCTCCACGGCTGCTTCGCCTGGCAGTGTGGAAAAACGGAACACGGCGACGGTGTGAAGGAAATTATTATATTGGCCATTTGTGTTTCTGTGGCTGCCGTACACTTTCGGTATTTTCTTTTCCTCTCTCTCTCATTCTCGCTGCCCTACACAACAGCCCAGCACCGCCAGCCGCTCTTTTACAATCAAACCCAACAGTGCGAGATAGCCTGTCCCTCCCACCCCCCACTGTTACCCTTACACTTACAGCTGCATCCTACCAAATGTTGGCGCGGCCACCGAAGATCGCAATTTTCCGGGATACGGTTTTTTACGATTCGTTCAGAAAAGTTAGCGGCGGATGTGAACAAATAATGATGCGTTTGACAAATCCTACACACTGCTCCTTCGGGGTTGATTTCTTCGCGTCACACACACACACACACACACACATGCACAGAAGGTGATGATGGTACATCGATGGGACACAATACGACCGACCGCGGTCACTTCTTCCGCGCGGAATCCAATATCACACACGGGCAAAGAAAAAGAAAATTTTTCCACTTTTTTCTTTGCTTGAGCAGTATTTTATTTTTGCTCTCCTAGCTGTTGCTACTGAAGCAATCATCACAACACGGTGGGAATCGTTTGAATTCCAGTGCGGGTGTCAGACTGGACGCGATTTGTCGCTCGATTTCCTTCCATCAAAACAATTATGTACAGCGCGAGAGGGACGTACGCGCCGAAGGAAGAATGTTGACGGTACGCGTTCCCTTATCCCGCTGCCGATGACAATGATGATGACGATGATGATGCGTGCGTGTGTAGTTGCTGGCCGCTCTTCTCTCGGGCAGTCTGTTGCGTTCGGGCGAGAAAAGCCGAATTTACAAGGGGCTGCAAAGGCTGCCGCCAAAAAGGATCACACCAAACAGACGGGTCACACAATGCAACGGAGAACGCAATTCTCGTTCCTGCCCGCAATCATCACCAATGTACACTTTTTTTTTCGTTTGCTTTTCCGTTTTTCTTTTCTTTTGCTCTTCTATTTCGATTGCTTTTATCGAATAATCATCACTTCTGCTTCTTGCACGGAACGTCGCTGTCGCGAGAGTCTCGTTTACGTTGTGTGTTCTTCTTCGCGCTTCCTATACGCTGCTGTCATGCTTGCACCACTACATGCACGCTGATGCTCCGCGCTCTCACGCACACACACACACACACACACGCATACTCGCATTCACTCGCTCGCGCAGTTCAAGTAAGCCGCCGATGAATGGAAACCAACCAATACGTCTCGTGCACGAGAAATGCCATGCACTACTATCTAGCACGCACGGAACAAAATGTACGCTTTGCCATCGCTTACCAAAAACACTCAAAAGTGCAGTTTCCGATGCTTGCACGCACCCTTTCCGGTACACAAACCGGCACCACCAGCAGCCCGATTTTCGGACGCGCGTATCGAGAGAAATCGTGATTTGCTGCACGGCGTTTTGGTGCTTTCGCTTTTTTGGGCCTTCTATCTGCCTCTTGCACGGTACACCAACACCCCACTACTACCATCAGCCTACCTGCCTGCCGTTAATCGTTTCGCTCACACAGCCACTATACACTGCTTCTTCCTTCCTTCCAAATCGGGCAACCTGGTGCGGTCTCGCTCACACCTGCACACCTCACCGCCGCACATGTACGCACGTACGACTGTACGACTCCCGTTCTAGTTAATTTTGGCCGGACTCTGTACCGCAACAATTGAGGGAAACAATTACCTCTCCAAAATATTATGCGCCGATAGAAATGGAGTCCTCACTTTTTACCCATACGTTTACTTTTGGCCACCAAAAACTGGCTCCGGATGCGATTATTTTGTACCACAAATTTCCAGAGGGTAGAGAACAACGCGAGTGTTTTTTCGCTTGGCTCTAATGTCAGAATGTCTCTTTCTTGCCTGCTTTCATCGCGTTGGTGTGCGTGTAAGCTCCGTTGCTGAACGCCTGGTACGAACACCAATCTGACACATATCGTTCGGTGCCGTGTTTCCTAGTGATGTTTCCCGGTAATGCAAAGCATGGCAGATTTTTTTCAAAACAGGAAGAGTATGCGTGCTTTATGTTTAATTCATAAAGTTTATGTTTCGTTCAGCACTAAACGTAAGTGATTTAATACGTTTCCGTTATGTTGATTCAATTTCTAAAACTATCTGTCTTCTTCTTCTTCCAAAAAGGTCTCTTCCAGGATAATGGTGTACCTTTTCTTCCTACACCACTAAATAATCGTGAGAGGTGTGAATACTGCGGTTTTCGATAGTTTGAACTGAATTTAGTGTTTCCTTTTGATACTTTAAGTCTCATAACTTAATACTGATCGAAAAGTATTTGGCTGTTTCATTTGTTTTGGAAAACCGTCGTGTTGATTTTGGCAGCTTGTTTGTCAAATGCTGTTTACAATACCGATGTCAATACTAGCAACCGCCATTTGTACAGGGTGATACAGTATCTATTGGAATAAATATAAAAATGTTCTTGTAAAATTATTTCTAAGCAAGAGCCAACCAAGCCACATAATCATCAAATCTATCTGATTAAATATACTCTAAACAAAATCAAACATCGTAAATCTTAATTGCGATTCTAATCTGATTCAAATTGAAAAAAATTACCCCCGCGTCAGGGTTGCATAGGATGTTACTTTTTTTAAATTAATCAACCGCGATTCAGCCTCGAGCGGTACTCATTTTTATATGGGATATCGCCAAAAGGGTAGTGATGTTTCCCGGTAATGCAAAGCATGGCAGATTTTTTTTCAAAACAGGAAGCGTATGCGTGCTTTACGTTTAATTCATACGAAGTTGTTCGTTCAGCACTAAACGTAAATGGTTTAATACGTTTCCGTTATGTTGATTCAATTTCTAAAATTATCTGTCTTCTTCTTCTTCCAAAAAGGTTTCTTCCAGGATAATGGTGTACCTTTTCTTCCTACACCACTAAATAATCGTGAGAGGTGTGAATACTGCGCTTTTCGATAGTTTGAACTGAATTTAGTGTTTCCTTTTGATACTTGAAGTCTCATAACTTAATACTGATCGAAAAGTATTTGGCTGTTTCATTTGTTTTGGAAAACCGTCGTGTTGATTTTGGCAGCTTGCTTGTCAAATGCTGTTTACAATACCGATGTCAATACTAGCAACCGCCATTTGTACAGGGTGATACAGTATCTATTGGAATAAATATAAAAATGTTCTTGTAAAATTATTTCTAAGCAAGAGCAAACCAAGCCACATAATCATCAAATCTATCTGATTAAATATACTCTAAACAAAATCAAACATCGTAAATCTTAATTGCGATTCTAATCTGATTCAAATTGAAAAAAATTACCCCCGCGTCAGGGTTGCATAGGATGTTACTTTTTTTTAAATTACCTCTCATGTAAAGCTATGATTTAAATTAACCGTTATAACCTCCCTTCATTCACATCATTAACGAGACAAATTTGTTACAGATACTGTGTTCTTTTATTTATTACACTTCAGCCTGGATGAATTACCACATTCAAACACATAGTGAATTTAAAACTGACCAAGTTAATACTACACATCGATGAGATGAGCACGATTCACACAGCACGTGTGTCGCATATTTAACATTAAACATACAGCAACTTCTTCCCATTTTCAGTAAACAAGCATAACTACTAGAATAGAACTTAACAAAAAAAAACATTTTCTACTACACGCACCACGAGTTGCACCACGTGTCAAAATCTCTGTATATTGATTGCTCTTCATAGGAGCATCAGGATCCTCATCCCTCACAAAGTCTGCTCAATGACTCCATGTCGTTCCTTATACTTTTCCGTTTCGTTCGCCGTAAATGTCCATTCTTTGATTGGTTCGGTATTAAATTTGCTAAAATAGTTAAAGCAAGACAAACGTTAGTAATCGGTCCCTTGATTCGCTCCACACATTTACTTACTCATTTTCTGCCTTCAACGAAAACTCGTTTTGTCGCACCTCCTCCGGCAACAGCCAGTGCACCAGCGGAGAAATCAGCTTCGGTCGGAAGTTTCGCATATCCTGAGACCCAGTAAAGTAGCTAACTGGAATGCCTACCAGGAACACCATAAACGTGCCCACCGTCGAGTACCACACGAAGGAGATATTGTAGATGGAGAATTCGGCCTCCTCCTGTGGAGGGAAATCGTTCGCCGTAACGTTGAACCCATACTCGTAGCATCCATCAACGCTGGTCGGTTTGGGTGGGTAGGTGATCTCCTTGTTACTGATTGCGATCTGCGCTCCCGCGATGATCCAAGACATCACAATCACACTCGATGCCGAACCCCAAAGGGCGCCATGTTTGTTGGCCCAGGGCCATAGCATACCGAGACAGAATATTCCCATTACGGCACCTTGGGTAACGCTCGCGATCGTAACGACCATCTGCAGTATGTGTCCGAACTGTTCCACGATCAAGCCCATCGCAATACAGTACACACCGCTGACGAAGATGAGCAACTTCATGGTTCTGTTCGCCGAGGCGTCGGTGTGCTTAAACAGCTTGAACGGTCGAATGTAGTCCTCGTAGATCAATCCCGCCAGGGAGTTGAGGTTGGCAGACATTGTGCTACAATACAATTGCAATACATCACTTCAACTAAACGACACACACACATTCTCCCCCACTTACTAGAGTCTGCCTGTTTTACTCACCTTAATCCGGCACTAAATACACACGAGATGAACACTCCCGGCATACCCTTCAGGTTGCCCACGACGTCCTGCACGAAGAAGGGCAGCAACTTGTCAGCCTTCTGCACCAGCCCCACCTTTATCGGATCGCAGTCGAAGTACTTGGCGAAGATTACAATGCCGGTAAAACAGTTGAGCGTCATGATGATGATGAAACCCACGCAAAAGATCCACAAAGCGGTCCGTGCATGGCTCATACTCGGCACGGACACGATGCGCTGCACGCAGCTCTGGCTAAGCCCCAGGTACCCGGTCCACAGGAACAGATTTCCCACGCTAGCAGTCCAGAACGTTTGACGCGTTGTCGTATCGAGTGTCATGCTGCAAAGGGAGTCAAGTGAGAGATTAAACATGAGTGCTTTGGAGTCCCCTCCCTTTCCTGTGGATTGATTGACACTTACTCAAAAATTTCCAACCGATCGCCAGCGGCCGCTCGTTCGTACACTTCGCTCAACCCTCCGATCTTTGCCACACCAATAAAAACCACCAGAAAACAGGACACAAACATAATCAGCCCCTGCACGACATCCGTCCACACGACCGCCTTAATTCCGCCGAGCATCGTGTAGAAGATGCAAACACCACACACAATCCCATTGATCAGGTGGATGTTGATGCCGGTCACTTGCGAAAAGGCGAGCGCCGGTATGAAGATGAAGATCGGCAGAATCAGATAGATGTTCAGTACGTACGTGAACGTCACGAACTTTTTCACCGCCGGACTGAACCGATCCTCGAGATATTGGTAACAGTTGGTGATGTGATTGTTGTAGAACACCGGCACGAAGATGTAGTTGATGATCATGGTGATGAGGATCATTGTCGGTGCGATGATCCAGTACTGTGCACCGTACGAGTACATTTCCGCCGGAACCGACATTATAGATACGCCCGACAGCTGGCTGCAAATGGGGGGAACAAAGAGGCATCGTTCTATGAAAAACTGACCGAAATGGGCGGACAGGGCGATTAGTTTCGACATTGGGCAGGAAATTAACTGGTGAGATGTCGTAAAATGTCCATCAACGGTTTTATGACAGTGCTACCGCCTTGGAAATCATCGGAAGTTACTGTGACCTCATCAGAGTCTTTCACTTTAATCAGAACCACATTTAAACCCGAATCTAACGAAAAACGGCATCTTTCCAATCATAAACTATCACAAAAAGTGCGCCATCATCACTAAGAACGTTTGCAGCGGGACGTTTGAAATGGGTAAGTACAAGAAGCAACAAAAAAAAAACAATCGTTGGCACGCTTACAGAATTCTATTTACCGATGATTTTTAAGACAAAAAAGCTCTTATCACCATCATTCATGGAACAATCATCATGAATGGCAGTTTCTGTCGGTTAAGAACAAAACTAAAAATTGGCGCGCGCGTTTTTTTTGCCGAACGTGTTGCGGATGGGGGTACACTTTCTGCTCCAAAAAACACCATTTATCAGCAAGCACGGAAAAGAATGGTCAGAAACTGTGTGTTTTAACTGCCATTTACTACTGATCACTAATCCACCCGTGAGGTAAGGCTACACTACTTACCTTGCAATCAGCGATATCGCAATCGGGAACGTTTTCATCTTTCGCCCACCGAGCAGATACTCTTCGGTGGTTTGATTTTTCTTCTTCTGGAAGAAACCAAAGTACACGCCGATAGCCGTCGAAATGCCAAGCATGATCGTAAACACCGTGTAGTCCTCGACCGAGAACTGGCCCTGCGGATTGGCCGTGATTGATTTCACCATCGTGCTGTGCTCCTGTTCTTCCTGTGGTCGCTCGCGATTCACACCCAACTGACTGGTACGCCGGGACAATCAAGACTGATCAACCACCGAAGATAGAACGCTCTCACCCACGGTAGTACGGATGCGTCAGTCAAAACCGATACAGAGACCGAAACGGAAAGCTCTTCGCCGAACCACACACCGATAAGGATTTGATTTGTTGCACACGTTTTTCTGGTGCGCTGCTTAGCCTTGGGTGGTACCCTTGTTATTTGTCATTCTCACTTTGTCTGCGGGCCCGCTCGCTGTCTAACTATATACTGCTTGCCGCCTAATAAACAATCACCCTCGTTCGTCCCTGTCGCTCTGTGCGGGCTCTGCTGGCTGGCTGGCTATGTGAGTGACACACGGATGATAGTGTGGTGTGATAATAAAGGCTCGCTTTTTTCCTGCACTCCAGAACGGCTTACACGGGTTATCCGGTGGGTAATCGGTCCCAGATCCAGGCCGTTAAAGACGTAGTAGGAATACCCTTACCGGCAGGTGCTTCACGAAGGAATTCCCGATGCGCACTGAGCCCTGGTGCCCTGAGATGAGAGGCTTGTCGTTCACCTTTTTTTTACGACCGGGCACACGTCACGTCAAGAACTGAAGCGATCTACTACCCGGGGCACTGTGAGTCAGTGCACCAGAGTCTGCCGGTTTCACGTAGCCGTACGCCTGCTGATAGTGTGCCAGTTTATCTGGGTACGAGCGACAGATTTTGCGTGTCCGAACCTGGCCGCCCGTCGCAGATGGTAATCTGGATGTAGTAATCACTTGCCAATTCGACTGATCGATGAGCGATTGAAGCTGCTACAACTGCTAAAGCTACCGACAATTGATCCCAATTGAAGTGCTGCGGGGGTCTTTCTTACGTTTAATTACGATTGCGCATCGATCTGATGCCCGGGTCATGGGATGCAATCTAAAACTATACATGCGGTTACGGTCTGGAACGCACGTATGTATGTGTGTGCTCCACTTTCTATCAGGAAGCAAGGATAAACATAGATAGCTATACAATGCGGTTTTGTGCTGCTACCGTTGAATAATAAACCACAGCACGGATCGTGATGTGGTTATATGCTGCAGTCACAGATCGTTCGTCGATCACTCTATAGCACGGTGCGGGTGTACAGATAAAAGCTCACAAAGATTTACAAACGAAACGACCAGAACAACACGAACGGACAATCGAACCAATACTGACCGGATACTTTTTTCAGAGCGTTTGTGCTCCTGCCATGGCGGTGTCGCACATGAAGCGCCTAGCTAGTTGAGAGTGATTTAGTGTAAATGGTCCGTCAAACGAGTCCCCCGGGGAAAGCCTAATTAACCGGGGGAGTTTTTGTTGTGTTCTATATAATTTATTGCGATTAGTGTGTAGTAGGTTCGAGATCAATGAAGTTTTCCACGTAAATAATTAACTAATTCTAGAGAATCGTCGTTAAAATAAGTTTAATCTAGTGTTCTTATGTTCTTAGAAACTACTTTAAATAGTAATTTATCTTCGTTTTCACGTTTTAAGGCATCAGGCGTACATCTGCTACTCTTTGCACCGAACCTGCTGTAATGGATATCAGTCAAACGGGCAATAACCCGTCGTCGGGTACAAGAATGTGTCTTTAACCACAGCCAACCGAACACCGGTACTGGGTACCCGCGGTGTATGGCTTCACGTATCGTTCATCCTTCAGGTATTGCCGGCTACCATATGTCAGTCCACTGTTAGTCTTGTTCGCATCAAGCTTGGGCACTGTTAACGCTGCGGCACGTTACCATATCAATTGTGGCAAATCTGTAGCGCCACTTTGATCAAAATAGATAACACAGTTCACCGTAATGCTATCGTAACAATGGTTCGGTACGCGGTTATTGTTTTCCTGTGTCTCTCAGTTACGGGCTCTGTCTCTGTACACGATCATCTTCTCTCGAAACATCAATCTTGCTAGCTTGGTGTCTTTGGAACCAATCTTTATCTCGACCCCCCACGTACGTGTTTTGCAATAATGGGGGCCTCCGGTATCGTGGACAGTGTCACTCTGTATCGCAATTATTGACACGATTGGTAAAACAGCACGCCCATTTATTGAGCCGGTTGATAAGCTAAATCCTTCCGTTCCCACAGCGCGATGCATTGCCGGATAGTGATCCGTTCACTTTCAATTATACGCACATTGTTAACACGGAAGTTCTACATGAAAAAATTTGTTAAGCGTCACAGTACCATGTTGTCTGCTCGTACTGCCTGTTAAACTTTCGCTCTCCGATGCACCAATTATGGATCGTTGTGTGTTATCAGCTAGCTTCTCAGTCAGTTCGGCTCATTTTTGGCTCACTTGTTTACCGACAACCGTTCACGGCGATCTCATTAAAAATGGCATCGGGGCTTCCTCAATGTAGACTTTTTTACCATAGGTCGCCGTCCACAAAGCTGGCGGCTTCAGAAATTGGCAATCGTCATTAATTTGCGTTGCTTTGCCAGACGATTTAATCAGTGTATCAGCAGCGGCTAGGCGGATGGTTCATGGGAAAATCTTCCACCGCTAAGCCTATCTGGTGTTCCTCCCGAACTCAAAATCGCCTTATCAATGACCGGTGCTGCAGCAGCAGCAGCGTAGTTCCGAGCCTGAGATTGATGAATTGAAAAGTGCCATGAATAAGTGTTGTAATCGCTTGCATTCAAATCGCGAGCCCGAGCTGACAGCTTTTTATCGCGATCGAATGGCGACTACAATGGGACAAAACTGTTAGGACACACTGTTCCTAAGTGTTTTTGCGGTTTGTTTTGTGGCAGAAATGATCCTGCATGATGGAACTGTAGCGTACAGAACAATTAGAAGATACGTCCCACGTACACAGATCACCAAAGACTGTGCGCCTTTGAAGATTTAATTACGTTCGAACGTACCGATTACTTCATCAGCATTAGCGACGCAATCGTGCCAGCTCTGCAAGACATTGAATTACCGGAAGCTACGAAGCGGCACAGTCTTATCAACGAGCCCTTGCGAACGTCCGGGCGGTAGCACTCGATTACGGCAAATTGAATCGAATGTCATTACCAATTAGTGCGTTACGTCGAATCAACAGCCCTTCCACGATTGGGATGAACAGCGGGGACAGTGTGTGGTGCACAGATTGAACACAAAAAATCCCCATCATCAAACGGGGTAATGAAGACACACCCAGTGGAACAACACGAACGTTTTTTTTTTTGTCAAAGCGCCATAAACCATTTATGCAAATGAATTGGAATGCCAGCGATGAAAGTGTGTTGTCTAGCCGTGTAATCGTATCGAGCCGTGGAACCTACCTCAATTCTGCCCGGGAAGCACAGCTCACGAAACCAATCAAGTTCGGTAGCCGTTTGCTTTGCGGCTGAGACGGCGCATCGGGATAGGCATCGGGGGTTAATTTACGCATCCTTCCCGAAAAGTCCTCGGCGATATTTTTGGGAGATGGTGCAAACACTCTGTCGGCATGTCTCACCATCGGGTGCACCCCGATGAAGTGATGATTAAATGAGTGTTTTCAGACGACTCAAATGGACAATCATCTGATCACCCATCGAGCCTCATTTGAATATTGAAATAGTCGTTTGTACAACGCATCCAAACTAATCGGTCGGTAGCATTTTGAGCTCCATAAATTAGTGGTCGTGAGCCACTGTTTGGTTTAACACATCATTATTAGCTTTTGAGAGAAAATCGGTGCCTGTTCCGACGAGTTCGGGTGTGGTTTTGAATGAATGAGAGTTAGGAGTGTTTTATGATCTTTCATTTGATCGCCAGTGAGCCTGGACGTAACAAAATATTGGCACTCAATCAATCTGACACAGAGTTAGTATAATTGCTCGCAAAAATTATTCTTCCCAACTCGCTCTAGTAGATCCGTTTAGGAAGAAATGAAATAAAGAAGTAAATTAATAAAATTTTATTGAAGACAACTCGACTATTCCAACACTGGGGAGAAAACGAAACAAATGATCTCTGCAGAAGCCACAGAAGCCATTGTTTACACTCTCACAGTTTTTCATTTACTGTGCGACTTTTTTCTTTTAATCAAACGATCTCGAAAGCAATTGCACTTAGCGTAAAAAGAAAAGAAGTTGAAAGTCCCACAACTGGAGGTCACAATTTGCGTTTCAAATTTTAACTGTTTCCCCCTTTCTTCTCCCGTCAGTGAAGATGTTTCATGTAGACACCTGACAGACAACTCTCATCCCAGAGATCAATTACTGCAGCGATTAATTATATATTTGTACTAACTTTTGGTGTTACTAAGTTTACTAAGTAAGTACATTTCAACCTGGGCCCACCAGCTCACCGCTGTCTGTCATGTATAGAAATTTTATGCTCGGTGTCTTTCTCATGACGTGATCACCATAGTTTGTTGCACTCTCTTACTATTAATTAGAAGGTGAAGTATTTATGGATTGATGGAGAGGCGTCAATACGTCTAAAGGTTTCCATAAACGGCGAAGAAATTATTTCCCCTGATAGTCTGTCTTAACCAGGTCGTAGATCATATCGACCTAAAGCATCTTACCTAACTGAGTCGTACAAATTATTATCATGCACCAAAAATTACATCTCATCATCAGAAAATCAAATTATTACTACAATGGAACCCATCACTATGTAATTACTTAGTGTTACCGAACCTTGTGACACTTGTTGCCTGCCCTATACCCATCGCCGCACCAAAAAAAAAAGCCCCCACATAGTGTAAACCCTTTTCTTCTCAAACATTTAGCAACTTCCCTAGTACCGTGTCCAAATAGTGGGGCAATCTTCGAAGCAAAACCCAAAAGAAGGGCGATCGCGGCGATCTACCGGCGGCGATGACTGCGTGTAATCGGATTAGATTGGGTCAAACGCAATCTCGTTGCATAACGCGCACATTGCATCTTGATCGTTGTCAATTAATCAATGCCCGCCCAAGCCCAGCCTACTTCTCCTTTCACCAAAAAATTCGTTTCAAATCTCGAACGATCGAGAGCATCGATTTGATTTTGAATGCTTCCAATCGTGATATGTGCACTTGATCTTGAAGAATGGAGTACCGAAAGGGCATTATTTATGTCTCCCACACTTTCTCACCTCCCCCCCCATAAACATGTAGATAGAAGCGATAGAGAGTGCTTATCTTATGCCGTGCATCAAAGAATTTCAAGAGCTGCGCAATCCACTTCGAATTACTCCTCAGTGGCTTGTAAAACTTGTTCGCAAAATATACCGAGTAGTGTTGTCAGTGGCTCCACGTGGTGGCAAACGTTTTTTTTTTTCTTTTCCCACCCAAGTCATCCACCGTAGCATATCGTAAAACGGTAAACCGTTAGGTTCAATAAAACACTTGCAGTTTTAACGGTGACAAATTTTTCGATTTTTTTATTATTTTTTTTTTATAGCTTTTTTATCCTCGGTTACGGTTGTCTGCTTGAGTCAACAAAAACTTGATCCTTTACTGATAGGTAGAAAAGGACGGAGAAGGAGATAGAGAGAGAGATATATTTACATGGAAAAACAAAACAGTGAGTCTGTTTCGGTTTTTGTGTGTCCTCAGATCACTGCCGTGGTGTCCGTGTGTGCTGGTGTCGTAGAGTGGAGAGTGACACAGACCACGGACCACGTAAACCACCTGTCCCGGAGTAACCGTGCGATCGGCAAGCGTACGCCTATCGATTCCACGGCTACACATCGTGTTGTCCCAAGCCAAGCGGGGACAGGTGGTTGACTCTCGCTCAGATGTTTGGTGGCGTGTAGATGTTGGCGTGTTTTTTCCATGTGTGTTTTACGTGCATTTGCCTGTTTTTTTTTTCGTGTGTTCGTATCGTCCGGTGTCCATGGTATGCGATTT
Organism: Anopheles maculatus; assembly: GCA_002091835.1. Taxonomy (NCBI): domain Eukaryota; kingdom Metazoa; phylum Arthropoda; class Insecta; order Diptera; family Culicidae; genus Anopheles; species Anopheles maculatus. The sequence goes on from KZ063005.1 coordinate 62,160, forward strand.
CCCGCATTCGGGAAGTTTTCGTCCATTTTTAAGTCGTTCTGACATCCAACGTGCAGGCGAGAGAGGGTCCGGCACGTTGGATACCTGCTGTACACGGGTTGCGGTGCACGGTACTTGCTTGTTCCCACACGGGATGGCTTAGAACGGAGCACCGTACGAGCCGGACGGGCGCGATGGAGCACCGTACGAGCCGGATGGAGCTGACGGAGCACCGTACGAACCGGACGGTACCGATGGAGCACCGTACGAACCGGACGGAACCGAAGCGGACGAGGTCTGCAGGAACTGGGCCACCTGGATGGCTTGTTTCACACCCTCGAGATCGATACCGACGACACGGTGACCACCGGACGGGACACCGTAGCTGGATGAAGGTGGTCCGTACGAGCCCGAAGGAGCGCCGTAGCTACCGGACGGGGCCGACGGATATCCACCACCGAATCCACCGGACGAAGACGACGACGACGATTGGCTTTCCTCGCGGAGCAGAATCTGGCGGATCTCGTTCAGCAGCTGGGGATCCACGTTCAATCCCTCGGAGGTTTGGACTCCGGCCGGGACGGCCTGGTATCCACCACCGCCGCTCGAGAAGGATGACGAGCTGGAGAAGCTACCGGCACTGGCAGCGTATCCACCACCGCCTCCGCTCGGGTAACCGCCTCCGCTGGAGTATCCGCCACCACCCTGGCTGTAGCCACCACCGCCACCACCGCCTCCGTGGCTGTAGCCACCACCGCTGCTACCTCCGTGTCCACCGGATGGACGATTGTAGCTGTACGGTGACGGTGGTTCCGCAACGGCAACGGCGGCCAGCGTGGCGAACGCCAAAAACTGCAATCAAACCAAAAGAAAACATGCGCGATTAACATCTCCACTGCTCCACGTCCGCTTTTCCGTCAGGTGCTGCGTTTGAGTGAGTGTTTGTGCTTGCGTTGCTAGAGAGTGTCGAGGGTTTCTTAACCGGACGCACTGTTACGACGGTCCGAACGGAACACCGAGGGCCATTTGACGTAAGTGTCAGCAAAGTAGACGCAACCAACGGGCTACTCAAGAATGACAGGTAATCGTCGTTTCGTTACGTTGCTAGGGCTTTCCCAGTGAGCATGTGATGCACTTTTGCTTCCGTACTCGGTATCAGGTATACCCACTTCAGTACGCTCAAGGAGACATACTTCCAGGAGGACGTACGGCGCTAGAAGTGGGTGTTCTCTAATTATAGAACAAAACACGACCGGGGGTAATACACACTAGCACACAAGATGTGCAAACACGCACGAACGCATACAACGAACACACACAGCTCAACGTATTTTCAAACATCAACAGTTCCGCAAATGTGCGCGCACTACCAACAAATTTCGCACTAGATGGCGCTACTTACCACGGCAAAGCTGTTCATTTCACTTAAGATAGATAGAAAAAACACGGGGGACTAAAATTTAGATGTTTACTGAAGCGAGTGTTGTGACCGAGTGTGCTTTCTGCTGGCCAAATTGCAGTCTTTATACCCAAAACCCGAAACCTACCACCGAGCGCCATCCCAGTGCTCTTGGTGGTCCTCGTCCGGTGTGGCGTTACTGTGGGGCTCTCCCGAAACAAAACAAAAAAAGAAGACACCACACTCCACCAAACCCCCCCCCACAGTGTGGAACCGTGGAGTATATATCTCGTTATGCGCTTGGTCTCCCCAAAAAGAGTGAGTGAGTCAGTGAGGCTTGGAGACTTGTTTTTTTTTGTTGCTTGTTGCCGTTGTTTAGCTGCTCCTCATTGCTATTTTTATTATTTTCTCCCCTTTTCGTTCACGCAGTTCACTGAAATGACATCCGTTCTAATCGAAACCGCTTGGTCTCCCCAAAAAGAGTGAGTGAGTCAGTGAGGCTTGGAGACTTGTTTTTTTTTGTTGCTTGTTGCCGTTGTTTAGCTGCTCCTCATTGCTATTTTTATTATTTTCTCCCCTTTTCGTTCACGCAGTTCACTTTCATCGTTCCCACTTTTGGCGGGTATACGGGTCTCGTTCATCCTTTCCCTTTCCAGCAGTACCGTGCGGATCCATACGGCGGGTACGTGAACCTTCTTTTCGCTTGCTGCTGGAGTGTGTGTCTAGGCTCTCCGGTGCTCGGGTTCGCCTTCCCGCCGATTCTTTTTCTTCTTGTCAGCGCAACAGCTACCGTTGCCTGTGCGGTGCAGTTGAGCGCGCGCCGATAAACCCATCTACAATACCTCCAAGAGGGAGGGATCCCTCTCATCTCAAGGGTCCGCTCATCACGGCGGCCGTAAGCTTTCGTGATGCCATTCGTATTTCAGTTTTTTTGCTTCTCGTACAATACAATTTGGATAGGCAGGCATGCAATTCCCGGCCGGGCAGTAAGCTTTTAGGGTGGTTCTTCTCCGCTTCTTCACTGTGCGCCGTTGCGCCAACGGAGGAGATTGCATCCCACCAGGTAAAACAAAAAATCTTCCCAACCTGAATCTGCAACCAGCTCTCGTGTCTCGTGGAAACGCAGTGGGAGACGAGCAGTTTGATAGTTTATCTTTGACTATTCTTCTTTCACTTTCAACTCGCTTTCCACTGCACACTTCTTGACACTTACCCCTGCGCCCATTACCTCGTTCCACCCGCCCATTGCATTCCGGCGGTGGCGCAGATATTTGGCGCTTTATCTTTCGTTCGTTTTTATTAGTTACGTTATTTGCAGAAAGCATCCTCCGCGTACGGTGCCATCTGTACCCTGGGGGCCAGCTAGTGTAGCGATTGTTTCACGATTTTCCTTCCCTCCTCCTCCTCCTACACCTTCTCTCCTGCTTATCTTCTTCGGGAAACTTTTTCGATGGATCACTTTCGGAATTTATTGCCGACGACGGTGCGAGGGCCAGTGCCGTGCGAATTGGCTTCCGTACCTATCCTCGCCCCAATCGTTTCCCACCAGGGTGGAAACAGGAAAGCCCTATCATTATGTGCATCGTCCAACCGAACCAACCCTGGTGGCCGGGAGTGACCCACCGAGTGCCGGTGAATGTCGCCATCAGTTGCGGGAGGTTCTGCCGAATCATCGCATTCACATGCGTGCTGGGGCAGATGATCGTGATCATCGGTATTCAGCGTCGTGGATGGCTTGTTTCACACCCTCGAGATCGATACCGACGACACGGTGACCACCGGACGGGACACCGTAGCTGGATGAAGGTGGTCCGTACGAGCCCGAAGGAGCGCCGTAGCTACCGGACGGGGCCGACGGATATCCACCACCGAATCCACCGGACGAAGACGACGACGACGATTGGCTTTCCTCGCGGAGCAGAATCTGGCGGATCTCGTTCAGCAGCTGGGGATCCACGTTCAATCCCTCGGAGGTTTGGACTCCGGCCGGGACGGCCTGGTATCCACCACCGCCGCTCGAGAAGGATGACGAGCTGGAGAAGCTACCGGCACTGGCAGCGTATCCACCACCGCCTCCGCTCGGGTAACCGCCTCCGCTGGAGTATCCGCCACCACCCTGGCTGTAGCCACCACCGCCACCACCGCCTCCGTGGCTGTAGCCACCACCGCTGCTACCTCCGTGTCCACCGGATGGACGATTGTAGCTGTACGGTGACGGTGGTTCCGCAACGGCAACGGCGGCCAGCGTGGCGAACGCCAAAAACTGCAATCAAACCAAAAGAAAACATGCGCGATTAACATCTCCACTGCTTACGTCCGCTTTTCCGTCAGGTGCTGCGTTTGAGTGAGTGTTTGTGCTTGCGTTGCTAGAGAGTGTCGAGGGTTTCTTAACCGGACGCACTGTTACGACGGTCCGAACGGAACACCGAGGGCCATTTGACGTAAGTGTCAGCAAAGTAGACGCAACCAACGGGCTACTCAAGAATGACAGGTAATCGTCGTTTCGTTACGTTGCTAGGGCTTTCCCAGTGAGCATGTGATGCACTTTTGCTTCCGTACTCGGTATCAGGTATACCCACTTCAGTACGCTCAAGGAGACATACTTCCAGGAGGACGTACGGCGCTAGAAGTGGGTGTTCTCTAATTATAGAACAAAACACGACCGGGGGTAATACACACTAGCACACAAGATGTGCAAACACGCACGAACGCATACAACGAACACACACAGCTCAACGTATTTTCAAACATCAACAGTTCCGCAAATGTGCGCGCACTACCAACAAATTTCGCACTAGATGGCGCTACTTACCACGGCAAAGCTGTTCATTTCACTTAAGATAGATAGAAAAAACACGGGGGACTAAAATTTAGATGTTTACTGAAGCGAGTGTTGTGACCGAGTGTGCTTTCTGCTGGCCAAATTGCAGTCTTTATACCCAAAACCCGAAACCTACCACCGAGCGCCATCCCAGTGCTCTTGGTGGTCCTCGTCCGGTGTGGCGTTACTGTGGGGCTCTCCCGAAACAAAACAAAAAAAGAAGACACCACACTCCACCAAACCCCCCCCCACAGTGTGGAACCGTGGAGTATATATCTCGTTATGCGCTTGGTCTCCCCAAAAAGAGTGAGTGAGTCAGTGAGGCTTGGAGACTTGTTTTTTTTTGTTGCTTGTTGCCGTTGTTTAGCTGCTCCTCATTGCTATTTTTATTATTTTCTCCCCTTTTCGTTCACGCAGTTCACTTTCATCGTTCCCACTTTTGGCGGGTGTACGGGTCTCGTTCATCCTTTCCCTTTCCAGCAGTACCGTGCGGATCCAAACGGCGGGTACGTGAACCTTCTTTTCGCTTGCTGCTGGAGTGTGTGTCTAGGCTCTCCGGTGCTCGGGTTCGCCTTCCCGCCGATTCTTTTTCTTCTTGTCAGCGCAACAGCTACCGTTGCCTGTGCGGTGCAGTTGAGCGCGCGCCGATAAACCCATCTACAATACCTCCAAGAGGGAGGGATCCCTCTCATCTCAAGGGTCCGCTCATCACGGCGGCCGTAAGCTTTCGTGATGCCATTCGTATTTCAGTTTTTTTGCTTCTCGTACAATACAATTTGGATAGGCAGGCATGCAATTCCCGGCCGGGCAGTAAGCTTTTAGGGTGGTTCTTCTCCGCTTCTTCACTGTGCGCCGTTGCGCCAACGGAGGAGATTGCATCCCACCAGGTAAAACAAAAAATCTTCCCAACCTGAATCTGCAACCAGCTCTCGTGTCTCGTGGAAACGCAGTGGGAGACGAGCAGTTTGATAGTTTATCTTTGACTATTCTTCTTTCACTTTCAACTCGCTTTCCACTGCACACTTCTTGACACTTACCCCTGCGCCCATTACCTCGTTCCACCCGCCCATTGCATTCCGGCGGTGGCGCAGATATTTGGCGCTTTATCTTTCGTTCGTTTTTATTAGTTACGTTATTTGCAGAAAGCATCCTCCGCGTACGGTGCCATCTGTACCCTGGGGGCCAGCTAGTGTAGCGATTGTTTCACGATTTTCCTTCCCTCCTCCTCCTCCTACACCTTCTCTCCTGCTTATCTTCTTCGGGAAACTTTTTCGATGGATCACTTTCGGAATTTATTGCCGACGACGGTGCGAGGGCCAGTGCCGTGCGAATTGGCTTCCGTACCTATCCTCGCCCCAATCGTTTCCCACCAGGGTGGAAACAGGAAAGCCCTATCATTATGTGCATCGTCCAACCGAACCAACCCTGGTGGCCGGGAGTGACCCACCGAGTGCCGGTGAATGTCGCCATCAGTTGCGGGAGGTTCTGCCGAATCATCGCATTCACATGCGTGCTGGGGCAGATGATCGTGATCATCGGTATTCAGCGTCGTGAACGGCTGTAACCCGGCTGTGAGTGCAAAGAAATCTGGTTGAAGTACACCGCGAAAGGTAGGTGTAATTGCAGTGCGTTAAGTTACGATCGCGTTTACGATCACATTTGCCTATGATTTAGTTTCAATTTAAGTGTGCGCACACACAAAAACCAAACCACACTAACAACCCGGATGAGAAGGATGATAGTGACAGGTTACTTATCTCCTCTGTAACGCGCACACACACACACACACACCTGGCGCCATTTGGGACGTCTAAAACCAGTTAGCATACTGTCGAGTGCGACGTTTTTTTTAACGGTGACAAATTTTCTATTTATTTTTCAATTTTTTTGTATCATTTTCTACTTATTTCTCGTTCGTTAAACATCTTCCCTTTTTAGCGCCGTGGTGGTCCATAGGAACCGGAAGGAGGCTGCTGCTGCTGCTGATCACCCTGCCAGTACTCTGCCAGCTGAATGCTCTGGACGGGCTGTTCCAGCATCAGGCCAACGATACGGTCCGTGTTGCGTGGTGGACCGTACGACGTGCTGGCACCACCGTTGGAACCTCCATTGGCCGAGGCAGATTCACTTTCGTGCTGCAGCAACACCATCTTCACCTGTTCCAGTAGCTGTGGGTCGATCATCAAACCTTCCATCGTTTGGGGGCCGGTCGGTTTCTGGAGCAGTGGTCCAGAACCACCGCCTCCGCCGTTACCGCCACCACCGTTGCCGTATCCACCGCCTCCATTGCCGCCACCGCCACCGTTGCTGTAGCCTCCACCATTGCCACCGCCATTTCCACCCCAGCCACCATTACCGCCGGGCAGGGGAGCTTCGGCAAGTACTGCTGCCGCTAGGGCCACACACTAAATGGAGAGAATCGGAACGGTTTCGATTAGAACGGATGTCATTTCAGTGGACTGGTGTTGCGTTTAGTGTCTGTTGGAATCAAGCTTGGAACTAGGAGTTCTAGTACGAGTTGATACGCCAGTTACAGCTTAAAGAGCTCTCTTCTTCTTCTTTCTTGGCCTAACGACCTCTTAAGGTCATGCCTGCCATTTCTGGCTTACTAGACTAATTGATACCGCATAGTTGGTTAGTCAATCCTCACTATGAGGGAACGGCCCAGATGAGACTTGAACCTCGGTCCTGCCGTGTGAAGACCGACGCCGCTGTCGCATCACCACCGGGCCGCCCGGTGTAGCTTAAAGAGCTACAATACTTTAAATCTTCCTCTTTTTCTCTCCTTCTTCTATGGCACTACATCCACAAGGGGTCTTGGACCTGCCTTTTATGACTTCCAGGATCTATCCTTGGTCCCTGTGCTGTATACTACGAGAAGACTCTATCTGTTTCAGCTACTGTCCCAGTTTCTATACTGGAGATTCTAGGAGATGGCTATGCTTGTACGCGAGAATCCAAGAATTCTTTGATATCTGAACCAGATCAAGTCCTTTTCAGAACATTCAAAAGTATTTCTAATCACTAGTTCGAATTCGATTTCGTATCTGATCCATAGGTGCAGAGAGAGTTTCGGCTAACTTCAATCGAAGACCTCGTTGAATTCTCTAGAACTCTTGACTAAAGCTCACGACAGCTATCGACCAGGTAAGAACCATCACTTGTGATCACGATGTTAGCTACTAGAATTAAGATTCCCACACACTGAACTGAGCCGCACACGAACACACTTCACACAACCGATCGCACAACTTACCACGAAGGCAACACCGAATGCGCGCATCTTGTATCTGCTACTACTACTGCTGCTGCTGCTGTTAGTTCTACCCTTACAATCGAACGCCACTCGACAGAATGTGCTGACCGGACGATTGTTCCTACGGATTTATACCATCAAATCGCCGGTTCGGATGTATCCTTGAGCAGCAAAATGGCCCCCGCTATTCCGATCCGGCCCGCCAGATACGGACGTCTGTGTCGTTTCGCACAAGGCACGTACCGCCGTTAAATCCCATCGCGCTGGAGTTAATTGTACTACTAAGAACGACGCCGTCGTTGCGTCGAATTTCGGACGGGCAAAGGGAAGCGGGCATAAGGGGGGAAGGGGGAAGAAAACGGAAGATGAGCATCGGCCGAGCGGACGTTACCGTTTCCATACATGGCACGCGGTGCGCGCTGTTGCACACGAATTAATTTCAGCGCAGATTTGTGATTGTTTTTCCATGTTGCGCTCGCGGTTCCGCGCTCGTCCTTCTTTGCGTGCGCATTGCCGGTGCGCGAGCGGGACATAATAGACGAGGGGGAGGGCGGGGAGAGCTAGTGCCAATACACACACATATGATCCGTCCCGATCTATTCGGTGATGGCCACACAGTCCGGAGGATGATGGCCATCGCGACAGGTAGCATTCCTTTTTTTTTTGTTTGTTCGTGCTTCTTTTTCGTGTTTACCATCTCCCTCTTCAAGACAACCGAAACTATCGAATTAGTAAAGGCTGCTGGACCGAGGCCGGCGGCTGCTGGTGTGGATGGCGATTTTGGCCAGCAGCAGCAGCAGCAGGTTTCGTGGATAGACTGTGTATCGGATAATGCACAAATTGGCACATGGCACCGTTAGCAGCGGCATGTCGTCGTGCGGTGTAGTGTTGGGCCTGCGATGATGAACCCTCTAATTCACCAAACAAGCGCGCTACACATGGTACGGGCTTGGAGTGTGTCAAGCACCATCCTCAAGAGCCATTTAGCAAGACATCGGATCGGTACTTTATTATCGGCGATGCTGGTTGTTGTTTGTTGGCTCATCATCACTTCCATAGGTGTAAGCCCGAACGGAGGGAAAGGTGTGTTAGGGTGCACGGGAATTGGCGCATCTTGGGTGACCTCCAACGTGGGTCAAAGGTTTCGTGAACGTTGGTGATCGATGGTCAATTGATTTACATCGCACAATGTAATTATGCTGATTGGATGCAGCGACGAGTTTCTTCACTTTCGCCACTGCTTAGGTTATGTTAGTAACTTTATTAGCCATCATTCCTGTTGGATTGTTCCTCTCGAAAAACCCTGGAAATTGTAATTTTAGCCTGAACATTTAAACATTCTTATTTTTATACTTCTCAAGCAACGTGTCTGGATGTGTTTAACACCCAAAAAAGCATTTAATTGACAGCTCGTTTGGTAGCTTCCTCACTAGCAGCACGTACAGCTGTCATCGGGTACTTAGCAACAGCATCCCATGTCACTAGATCTGTGATGTAATCGTTAAACTGTCAGGAATGTATCATTTTCCTTTCTTACTGAGTAAAGCAAGACGTTAAGTACGAGACGCGACGATCGTTTTAACGATCTTTTCCTCGGAAGCCGCCCTTAATTAAGAAGCTTGCGCTAAAATAGACTCTCGCTCTAGAGTCTGCTGTCGTGGTCGGTGATCGTTAAACACTGTTACTGAGAGGACGTCTGAGATTCGTCTCTCTTGAGGAATGCTTTAGAAAACATTCATGTCCAAAACTTACTACTGCTTGGATCCAATTTGTACTCTCTCTCTCTCTCTGTTTAATCTAATGTTAAAATAATTGTCTCTAATTATCATTTATCTTCGGTCACTCTAAAGTCGTCCGAAAAGGTGTCGCTCGGCCGGTTATACAACTACAGTGGTGGGTAGTCAAAATCGGACACTTGATTTTCGGGCGTTCTTACCACTTTGCGACGCTTTTACCAGTATACTAGAGTTATAAAACGACTTGGCTTGGCTTCTTCTACTTCTCTTCTTCACGAATATGTGAAAAGATATGCAAAAATCCTATTTTCTACGAAAATAATGAGGAGCAAATGAAAAAAGTCTGTATATCATGCTGGGCATTCAAAGTCGGACACTTCGATTTACCCGGAATTTTCATATGATATGGACAAATGATGGCTGGGAACAAGCTTTAACGTATCACTACTTTCACTAGCAACATGATAATTAGTTTAATTAGTATGTTTCTACAATACTGAAACAAAAAACTTTTGAACCTAGAAAAATAGCAATTTCTTACATGAATCAGGGTGAAAGTATCAGAAAACTTAGTGAAATCACCAATATAAGCAAATCTACAATCCACGATATAATCAAACGATATTAAAATGAGAGTAGAATTACTAATACAAATTTAAATAATGAATCAAAACGCAAAATGAGGTATAAAGAAGGCAGACATATTATACAATACAGTGTTTCTCACTTGATAATGCAAAGTTACCTATGATTTTTGCAAACGCTCCATACGAAATCGTATGTAGCGTTTGCAAAAATCATAGGTAACTTTGCATTATCAAGTGAGAAACACTGTAAATTCGATCTAGGCCTTTCCTGACCTCTGTTGAATTAAAAAACAGCATTAAAAATATTCGGGATATTGATGTAGATTCTTCAACAAATCTGGCGTTATTTAAGAAAGCACAATTTGTTAAGTAGAGTGCCATTAAAAGCACCAGTTATATCAGAAAAGAACAGAGTGTTTCGTTTCGATTTCTCCATAAAGTATATCATTAAATATATAGAATATTGGTCACAGGTAGACATGTGTGTGCTTGTACCAACGAAATATTTGGTATTTTGATAAGTGCTATCATTGTTTTTGGCAGGATTTTGGGTCATAGACGAAAAAATCAATCGATCAGGATCTGATGACTGCAGCTAAATGTAAAGAAAAACTAGTGAAGTATATGATTAAAAATCACCATCAAAACCGTAATACATAGTAAAGGATCCATCATGTTATGGGGTTATTTGGCATCGAAAGGCGTTGTATAAATGTATATTGTGCGTGGAAACGAGAATGCCACGTATTACATCAACACATTAAAATCAAATGTTCAACCAAGTGTTGAACAATTGGGAATAGCAAATGATTCTGCGTTCTACCAGGACAATGATCTGAAGCATGAACCATGGGTGACTGAAATGTGGTTGTTTTATAATTGCCCATCAGTGTTAAACACTCTCCCAAAGTAAAAAAATCACAACATAATTGAATATGTTTGGTACAAACTTTAAAAAAAAGGTTGCAAAACGCAAACATTCATATTTGAAAAGATTGGAAGAAACATTGAACAAGGAATTGCGAAAAAATATTAAAATCTTTGTTTAAAATTGGTCCAAAGCATGCCCAACAGATTACAGGGTGTAATAGATGCCAAACGTAATGCTACTAAATATTAAAAATGTTTTTATTCAAAACATTGTATGGTGTCCGACTTTGAATGCCCAGCGCGTTATACAGACTTTTTTCATTTGATCCCCACAACTTTCGAAAAAAAGAACATTTTTGATACTTTTTTTACATGTTCGTGAAGAAGAGAAGTAGAAGAAGCCAACTGCAAAGTTTTCGAATCGTTTTATAATTCTAGACCACTGGTAAAAGCGTCACGAAGTAGGAAAATCGTCTGAAATTCAAGTGTCCGATTTTGACTACCCACCACTGTACCGAAAGTACTTGATCCCTACCGAGATCAGCTTGGCTCGCTTAACTTGATCGTCTTCAATTCCGTCCTCCAAAATGCTATTAACCACATCTCAACCAGGAGGACAGAACAGAAACCACCACAAAAAAACACCCCAAACAAACTCAAGGTAAAAAGCAAACTATTAAACCTGATTTAATGGATAATGTGTGTTTGGTTGGGTTTTTTTTAAGGCAGAATTATTTTTCGCACCCTTCATCGGGTCGGGGCGATGATTTTATCCCCGTCACATACGGAACGCGCTACACGGAAACAACAGCATCCAACCGGAAGGAAGCGTCTGCGTTCGCATTATTTACAAACACTACACGGTGCCGTTTATGTTACCGACCAGTGCGCGGACGGTGCCGGTAATAGATACGATTGAATGTAATTACTTTGATTCGGGCCATTTTTACTCAATGTATGCATCGCAAGCTCGGCAGAATATATAATAATGCTTCTTTTCCCAGCTTGATAGATTGATCGTAAGGTCATGGCACAGCGGCTGTCCGAAACAATTACACTCCACGGTGAAGGGAGAATCGCGCTAAGCAACGACCGATCGCCGTACGAGTTTGAATACGAGGAATAGTTGGAAAACCGGTTTTCTGGTTAGAAAATGCTTTTCACCCTCCCAAAAGAAAGCACTCCCACTAACAGGGTTTTCCTGAAAATATCAACTTTAACCCGTACCCCCGTTATCCCCGACCCGGTTTTACGATCGAGCCGAACATTTGCATCAAACGATCGAAACGTCCCGCACGAAGCGCACATTGTAGCTGCGGAGCAAAAATCGTGCCATCGTGAGGTTCGTCGCTTACGGTTGCACTCGAGTCGTTTGATCGTCACGCGATCGACGTTGCAGGCACGCTGCACGTACACACATACATTTCGGATGAGGGCTCGTTTATGCGAATTTCATGTTTATTTGCTCACCCTTACTTGCTACTTCCTGCGCGTACCCCATTTAGCAACTTAGAAGAGTGCAATCATGGTGCTGAGCAACACTTCCGTTGGTATGCTTGACATCACACAAGTATTAATTGCTCGCCTTAGCTTAATTTAACGGTAGCGTGATGAATTTTCTTATTCTTCGAGAGAGAGAGAGCGCACACAAACGTCACCGGATTAGTGATCCCCCATTGGATGTGCACGATGCAATAATGCACACACTAATGGTGCATTTCGTTGCATCGCCTTTCGAAGACTGCTGGCCATTAAAGAGGAGCTGACATACACACACAAAAAACCCGACAGTTATCCAACGTTCCCAAGGACCGGTAAAGTGCACCGAGCAAGCAGCAGCAGCAGTACAGTTTCGTGAGATAAGAAAGAAAGACGAGTAAAGTTCACGAAGCTTCCGGGTTTTTTTTTATTTCTTAACTCCCCACAGATGGGACTGCATTCTCCAAGTGACACACAACACTCAGCAGCCCTTTACCGGTTTCGGTTTTCCCACCCGTAACGTTCCTCCTGGTCGTCGTCGTCGTCGTCGTGTGGGCAGCTTTGATTTGATACACGTTACTCGTGTTTCGTAACGGCCGTACCCCGTCGGTACCAAACCGTTGCCATCGCACTGGACCTAGTCTGGTTGCAGTAAAAAGCATTGCAAAATTTGCATCTTGACAACATCAACCGTGTGTGTGTGTGCGCGCGCGAGAGATGTGTGTATGAAAATTCTCACGCAAAATCGTCCCATCGATCGGTACACCAAAATGGCACATACTAAGCGCTTCCTAATTTCATCACCACCAACAGCGCGCTCTTTAGCCAGTAAAGTAGGTACTTGTGAAGATTGATTAACACCCAACTGTTGTGTGAAGGAAGCATGAACAGATTCTTTGTTTGACGCGTTCCACGTAGAGCATTAGCCTCATTCACGTCACGTGCACAATCCACACCAAGCAAAACTGGTGCACCACGACATGGTATCGCGCTGGACGCGTGTGAACATTTAATGAGTTGGGGAACGGCGATTGCGACTACGAGGTGCGCATATCTATCAGGCCCTCGGTCTGTCTTCATCTGTTGCTTTTACTCGCTCCCAGACACATTTTCGGACCCAAAAACTATGGTGAAACACACAGATTTAGCGATAATAGCAGACAAACAAATCAGATCGAGCTCATTATGTTGTCGGCACAGTTGTATTATTAGTGGCGGTAGCGTGCTTGTAGTAGTGGCGAATTTATGTTCATGTTTTAGATTAATTTAAGTGATTTGTTTGCCCCATTCTCGCGATCTTCGCGCACTCATCTCGCGATCAGTTTTCTTCATTTGATGCAGGCAGATTTATGACATAAATGCACGTAATTGATGCAATTGAATATTTCCCACACATCTTTCACGATGTCAATCATTAATCATACTGATGGTACGATGATGATGGGTGGTATGATAAATGTTGCGCTAGCGTCCACATGTGCCTCGACGAACCACTTCGAAAAGAGAATGTAATACTGATTTATTGCCCCGGGGAGCGTTTGTGAGCATTTTATAAAACTAAAATTTAATTAAGTAAACTGTTGTCAGTAATAAAGATTTGCCAATCAAACTCACCGCGATAAGGTGTTGGTTTCTAGTGCCCGTTATCACTGATGACATTTTAAAAATTAGCAAGAATAGATTGTTTTTTTTTTCGCCTGTTGTAAAAACGACTCAAAAATTAGCGTGTTCGTAAAAGATGCCGATTTGCTGCCACGAAAGTACACGCCACTTAATTACCTCGCCAGCCTTCGGGGGTTGGGTGTTCGATAACGGAACACTGGGGGCAAGATTCACCCGATCATCCCAAGACCTTGACCGACATATCCTTTCGATGCGTCGTGCTGGTGACAGGGAACGCACCATCATCATCATCCTCCTCATCGGTATTCGGTTGTGTTTAACCCAAAACACGTCGTAACCACCATTTGAAAGGAAAAGTAAGCAGCCACAAACAACAGCAACAAAAAAACAGGGCTCACGCAGAGGAATTGTTACCCTCTTCCATCGGTTGAAGTGGATCGTGGCTCGCTCTATCTCGCTCTCCCAAGCCTAATGCCTCATTTGCGAACGATTATGAGAGTAAGTAAACAGACAGATTTGACCACATTAAGTGACACGGATCATTAGATGTATTGTAGCCTCTGCCCGGGCCACATGATTGATGGTGGTGGTGATGATTTGCGGCGGCTGCAGGTGGCTGTGAGGAGGACATTTGGTGCGACCGCTCCAAAGGACAAGATGACCGCCTTCGGTAGACAAACAAAATCGTACCGTTTGTTGCGCACCTGAAAAACAATTTCAAGCAGCAAGCCGGCCGGATGACTTTCACAACACACCAAAAGTGTGCGCGACGATGATACTAGACACTTTGCCACGAGCGTAAGCATTCTTCAAACCATTATGCGGCAGCAGCAGCAGAAGAAGCAGCAGCATCCCCATCCTAAAGTTGCATCCTTTTGCAACTGAGAGAGAGAGACTAAACTCGGTCCTCAGCTTTATCGGTGGACGACCTCCGCGTGTGCTTGGTGGAGATTAGATTATGCAAGTGAGTTCATGTTGAGCACCGTGCGCAGTAGTGGAGATTCATTGCACAACGCATCATCTGCTGTCCCGGTGGTGATGGTTTCAAAATTCTATACCCTCATCATATGGATCCTCTTCGCGGCGGTAGTAGAACTGCAATATCTTCATCGATCGATGTCATTGGCTGTACTCCGAACAAAATTCCTCAATTCGCGTGTACAGTAGCCATATCTTATGCTCACGACAACATCGAAAAGACAGGGGAAAAAAGCAACAGTGCAACATCATGACGATTGCATCTTTATTTCTGTCCTTCCCCCGCCTGAATTCGGATTACCACCACACGCTGCACTCAAGCACCGATCATCTTTAGCTCCGACCAAATCACTTCATGCAACCCCCTTTTTTATGCTGTACGAGCCCCTATCAGATGATGCGCCCGAAGTCAGACAGCGAGCCGTCGTCCCTCACTCATCGCAACTTATTTCAATTCTGCCCATTTCTAATTTCTACATTAACAGCGGTTACGCAATAGAGCGCCGCCGCCACGGGTTTAATGTGCCCTGGCAGTCCGTGCAATCCCAGCCAAGCTCCCAGAAGAGCCCTCCCATCATCATCTTAATCGTGATCGTCATGCTCGAAATCTGTAACCGCTGTGTTACTACGGCTGCTAAGGTCGGCTTATGTGATGCCGCTTCGGGATGATGCCTGGATTTGCTCTAGGCAAAGCATGCAAAAGACAGTTTGAACTTTTAGCTGTATGAACTTCTTTGTCGATTGTGCATACATCGACGCTCTGTGTATCATTATTCTGGTAGAAATGGAAGTGATCAGGTCGCTTGATACGATCAATGTAGCTAAAACTATCTGAGTATCACCTCAGAGACATAGTTCTCCAGGTTCCGGACGTTCTATACCACGAAGTTATATTGGGCCGCTCACATGCACTGAGGAAGGAACCGTGGTAAACACAAATTGAGATGAGAAGGGATTAAACCTCCGGTACGAAGGATGGGTACATTAATTCAACGCAGCCAGAGAACTCCACGAATCCATGTCTCCAATACGTATTGCAGCCTAAAGAGAGAAGAAGAGACAACAGATCCAGTTAAAAATCGCTCAGAAGGCATTTGGTCAAACTTTACCTCATTCATCATATTTCCTCTTATGCCAATCTTTGGTCTAGATGAGATATTTCCAATGCATTATCGAACCGTCACGAGTTAACTTGAAACCATTCACAAATGTATTAAACTAAAAACATTACTCAAAGTGACGCGTTTTTTTAAAGCAAATTTGTATGCAAACTAAACAAACACAACCCCACAATCATTATGGGGGCCGCGCTTTCATTCATGATTCTTCTCTTTGCTAGCCACTCGCAAGGAAAGCGTAATCATTGTCGATGAGGTCGTGGGCTGTGATGGGCCCAGTCGTTGCGAGAAATTATGTTCATGATTCCGTCGTCCCCTGGCCTGGCCTGGCTGCGTCGAGGTCGTGAGCTCGTGAGGTTAATCATTACAGCAGACTCGAACGGTGCACTTTCCGGCCCGGCCATTCCCAGGAAAAGCTTGTGCCAGTACACGGATCGACAGCCACTGAGAATTGGACTGCGGTAATTGGATGGTGTGAGGAGATGATGTCTGGTAGTAATGTTGTTCACGTTAATTGCCAGTTTGTCTTACCAGCCTGCCCCTCGTTTCTATATTGGGCGAAATAATGCGCTGCAGTAGCTCAGACGGAGATGAATATTTGTTAAGCGGATATTGTACTTGCACAGTTAAATTTAACTTAGTTCTCAAAAAGTCAAATGCCAACCTTACCAAATGGGATGATTGCGAAACGTTCACGAGCGTTGGTGACAATGGAGGACCCGTTAATGAGTAATAAAATAAACATTTTACGTTCGCAATCGGAAGACGTTCACCTATCAATAATATAGCATCCTCGTTGTCAAAATTCCGCCTCATACTGGTGGTGCGAGCTTTATGGTCTGCGGGTGCTGCTGCTGGCTGGCTTCACTGTAGAAAGTGATAGTAAACCCGCGGCAGGCAAGTCACCGATCAAGCCATTCCGAGATAGCCGCGCGCTATACGATGATGTCTGTCTCCCGTTCGATAACAGCAGCAGGTGTATCCAATTTAACCTTTGCCCTCTCTTTTCTTGCGGTAAGCCACAAACACTCACACGCTCACCTTTCCAATCATTGCAATTTTATCAAACACCACACCACAACGACAACAACGAGACGGGGATGAAATTGAACAGGAAAAAAACCCTAATCTCCTAAAACACACATGCCACACAGGGTACATAGTGTGTTCCCCACCACCGTACGCTTGTTAACACGGCGGACCCGGACTCGGACTTTATGGCCGACGTCCTCTAAAAAAGATGGCTTGACAATGTGAAAGGTGGAAGCCGCGCGGATGATGTTCCCCGAGAAGAATCTCACTGCTCACAGCAGCAGCTACACACGATTGCCGAACGATGTGTGTGATGCAATTCCCGTCGGTTCCGCCGTGTGTGAGACGATCGCCAGTAATACACATCCCACATGTTTGTATCCCGTTTCTGTACCCCCGCGCGATCAGATCAGCACCATAAAACGCCCGCGGGACCCATGATTGGCGATTCTCCTCCGTGTCATGTCGATCCTCTTCTGCTGCAGCCAGTACACGATAAAGAGGGGGGAAACATCAAAGGATGATCATGTACGATTGCATCACTGACTGAGGGCTGTTCGCCGGTCTCCGGCGGGCCGTAGACTTGTGGCACGCAAGAATCCATATAAGAGTCCACGGAGTCCTTCCCCCAGCAGCTCAATATCATTCCCAATTTATTTGTTTTTTTATTTAAAGTTTTCTACTTTAAACCAATTCCAATGCATCTCACTCTGCAAATTCCAAGGTCCCTTTATTTTGGAGGACAGTAGCTTAAGCAGCGGGTTTCCAAAAGGAAGATCGAAAGTACTTGAGGTACTTTAATGACGACGTCTCTACAAACGGTAGTCGTTTTTGTACTCGGCAGGTATCGCCGTCGCGGCCACGATTTACTGAGCGAGTTCTTCGCCTCCGATCCGTGAAATACATTCTCCCACCTCTCTGGAACTGTGTTACTTTTTTTAGGCTTTACAACGCACTTTACAATTTGTGCCGCTTGTCACCGATGATACAATGCGTCTTCTCGTAGTACGCGTAAGATGGCCTCAACAGTAGGAGCAAAAAAAATGGAGCATACCGATCGGTATACGATGATCCACTTTTGGCATAGGTCAAGAAACAAAACGCAACGTAAAACAATGGCACAACCATTCCCGCCCGGAGGGCCGATGCTTATGATGATGGATCGCATTGAATGGTATGATGCCTACCATTTCCCCCGTGCTCGTGATAAACCCGTTCCGAAAATGGTCCCGGTTGAAGGGTGGAAAAAAGGTTGTTATACCTTTGTTTTACCACACAACACATCACATCGTCGTGTGCTTTTTTCGCGTGCGCAGCAACAAACCTTCTCAACTGAACTGTGACATTTTCGGGCGTAAATTTCGCTCGCTCTCAAAATAATAAGGGATAGAAGGTAAACCAGACACGATCCCAACCATTTCACAGGAGTGACGACGACTTTAGGAAAAAGGGCAGTAATTTATTCGTTTCTCATTCGAAAGTGTATCGATACTATCAACACGCTGAGGCACACACACTTCTTTGTGGCTAAACAAACGTAAGCGTAAGTAAGATGTTGCATATTTAAGTCATTCTTGCTAATGACAATGTTGGGTAATCGGGGTTCATTCATGACAACTTAACGGCCGCGTGTGAAATGGGACAAACTTAAACAAAACAATGTGCTAGCAATGGGAGTTTATGTACCGCGGTACTGGACACACGATGTAATGACAACATCGTTACAGTAACGATAACGACAATGAAACTGGTCAAAACAACTTGGTCCAGTATTCTTCTCGACGTTTTCTGCACTTGAGCAGATAGGACACCATAACAGTTGACACATTTTAACGATTTTTGAGGAGAGTCATGCTCTCGAACGCAGATATGTAAGGATTTCGTACTAAAACTGCTCTACGCTGTCTCTCAGTTTGGTGTGTCGCAACCTGCTTTTATCTGGGTCTGTTGTAGCATGCTTAATTGACAGAAAGGATCCTTGTACACACACAAACAATTGCACTTTTTACCCAAGATAAGCGAATTTTTTAAGGACTTGGAAAATAAACTGTGTAATGGGTAATTGAAGTTATACGAGGGCTGACAATAAAGTAAGGTCTCCAACGCTGCAACTTCGCCGGATCACGCGCTAGGCGAAATCTGGCAACACCGCCGTGTTCCTTGGTTCCCCCACTACCACTTTGCTGCTGGGTGAGGCTTCCCCGACCGCTCAGTCTTGGCTGAGCAGCCGTCAACGATGGAGGTACCCCTCGCGTCAGCGTCCAAGTGCGAATTACGTTCTGTAATACGTTTTTTGAGTGCGAAAAAGGTGACACCTATTGAAATCCATCGTCAACTAGTTGAAGTTTACGGGGAAAAGTGTATGGACATAAAAAACGTGCGTAAGTGGAGCCGCGAGTTCAATTCCGGGCGCACTAATGTTCACGACGAGGAGAGAAGTGGCCGACCGTCGGTCTCGGATGCGATTGTTCAAGCAGTGGAGGCAGAAATGCTCAAAAACCGCCGTGCGACAATTAGGGACTTGGAAGAGAAGCTTGGAGGAGTGTGTAGCAGCGAAACAATCCGTCATATCCTTGTAAACAACTTGCAGTATCACAAAGTTTCTGCCCGATGGGTGCCGAAACAGCTGACCGAAGACCACATGAAGCGGCGCGTGGAATGTGCGACCAAAGTTGTGGCCCGACATCATCGATCACCCTCCCTATAGTCCCGACGTGGCCCCAAGTGACTACCACATGTTCCCCGCCCTGAAAAAACATCTCGGAGGGAAGAAGTTTGAAAGTGATGCGGAGGTTCAGAAAGAGGTCAACACCTGGCTGCGCGAGGCGGACGGAGAGTGGTA
This sequence comes from Anopheles maculatus, assembly GCA_002091835.1. Taxonomy (NCBI): domain Eukaryota; kingdom Metazoa; phylum Arthropoda; class Insecta; order Diptera; family Culicidae; genus Anopheles; species Anopheles maculatus. The sequence goes on from KZ063005.1 coordinate 81,880, forward strand.
TTCTGCCGGCATAGACAAGTTCATCGTGCGGATGCGCAAGGTGTTGGAAAAAATGGCGATTATGTAGAAAAGTAGCCAAGACCTTGGCCTTTCCAACGGTGTATCGCTTTTTGTAAATAAATGTCACTTTCTATGAAAAAAAAAATTGGAGACCTTACTTTATTGTCAGCCATCGTAGATATATTAATATTCGGTACTCACATGTGGATCCCCAGTGTACTGCTCTCGTTGATATCCTTCGTGACGTATGTTGATAGCGTGGATTCACTTCAATCCTGGACACTTCCGATATGGTTCCGGGGTTGCACACTTAGCAACAAACAACACAGCTCTTGTAATTCAAAAGTTAAACAAATCTGCCTTCATTTCGGGTCATTAAACAATACACGACAGGCTGGCTGTCCACGATGAAACAAAATCCCCATCCTTTTTTAATACGACAAAAACATTTTAATAGAAAAAAAAAATCGGCAAACTTTCTCCCTGACGCTGTACATCATCATCCATCATTACATTACAACCGTCCGTTTCGCTGAGATTGTTCTCGCTCAGTTACGCCATACACGCACATCGTCGTAGACACTCTGGCACGATATCTAAATATTACCGATTGATTGTATATAAATTTCATTTAAAAAATCGCATTTCGCTTTGTACCTTTTTTGTATCGTCGAGTGTGTGCACAACACGCACACGCTATACTCGATTCTGTGTTTGTCTGTTATATTACATGCCGTCGCCATCATTGTCGCTTGTCTGTCTGTCTGTTACTCCTCTACCAAGACAAAAAGTGTGTTGTGTATAAGTGTCCTCTTCAGAAATTTCTGATTATAAAACCGGGATAAAAGGTGATTTGTTTTCTGTTGTTACAATGCGACAGTTCTGTAAATATGGTTTCACTCTCACACACGCCTCCTCTCTAAAGCTGAAATGTACATTTTTGAAGACTTTCTTAAGCACACAGCAATTCCTTCTTGCTCGTCCCCTTTTTTTCATTTGTTAGTCGTATATGTAACCGTATTACAGATGTGTGTGTTTACAGATTATAACGTTTGTTGCCTTTCGATCGAAAGATTGTATATAGTACACGATTAACTACAACAAACGGGGCGCACACAAATGTAACTATAGGAAAATATGAAAAAGATCAAAATAGAAACATAAGGGTAACCATCTTGAAACGTTCTACTACCACGCCGCCACAACAAGTCGACCACCTGTTAGTTATTCTGTGGCGTGCTTTTACTGTGGTAGAATCATGTTCACAACAATACCCTCAACACTATCGTTCATCCAGCTAACTAACAACGACTAAACCTATAATATAGTATTTCTACTACCCTGTAGAGCTCGCGTTCCTTCCCAACTCCGACGTTCGTGGTTGAGTTGGAGTGGGCGGGGGGGAGAGAAAGGGATCCTTAACACTAACCTACGATGGCAATAACTAACACACTTCTTCTGCTTTGTTTCACTACTTCTCATCCGGAGAATTAGCAAACCGCCGCCCCAATACATTCGAACACGCGCGTTCATCAAATGTGAAATTCACCTTCGTTGGTGCAACAACACCGTATTGTTTGACCATTCTTCCTTTACTTCCAAACAGTGAACAAATTGCCAATGAATATATGATTAGTAAGTCTAGAATAAAGATGCACGTAACTTCAATGCGTGTAGCACTTACTACTAGCAGAAAGAAAACGAAATTTTACCATAAAAATTAACAAAAGAAATCCTACCATTTTGAACTGATGCGCGATCCTAGAGATGTGACACATCTCATCTGTCGTCCTTTTTTTCTCCCTCTTTTCCCTCGTAGATCCAATACCACGAGCAGCTAAGTTTGTACAAAAATCCTAGCTAGCGCGCCGGTGATCAAACAAAACAAAATATCTCGCTACATGCTAGAGTTAGTCCCAGGTAAAACATCTAATTGCTGGCTGCAACTGTGTCCGGTTCTTGTTTTGTTGGTGACGGTTCGATTTTTGCGGACGCATCATTCGATACGATCTTCGTTTCCACTGCAAGCATAAGAAAAGATAGTGGAGTTGTAGGAAAAAAGAGCTCCAATTACTCATTTAACAGCTAATCTACCTTCAATCGAATCAGCTTTCTCCACATTATTGGTCTTCAACGCCACATTATTCTCCGTCACATCGGCAACGGTCGCTGTATCCTTCACCTCGGCTGTGCTATTGGTTTCTTCGACCTTATTCTTTGTGGGACTGGAGTTTGTTGTTTCCTGCACAGTTTCCACGACAGCAGGAGCCGGCTCGACTTTTACAGAGGTCTCTTCCTCCTCCTTGTCGTTCTGTTGGCAAGGCTTTTCTTCCTTTGCCTCTTCACTGGCTACTACTTCTGCTACCGTCGAAACCTCCGAAGAAACCTTGTTCGGAGATGTGGTGGTTGTGTCAGTGACTTCTTTATCGCTTCCATTACTCTCACAAACCTTTACTGCCGCCGCTTCCGCCGTGTCTTCTTTCTTTTCCTCCGTTTCGTCGGTTTTGGTTTCAGGTTTAGTGTCTTCATTTAATGCACTGTCCGGTTGTACTTCGGGTGCTACCGCTTCGTCCTTCTTTTCCGACGCCTGTTCACCTTCATCCTTCTGTACATCCACTTCCATTGCTTCGTCTTCCTTTTGTGCGTCTGGCTCACTGTTGTTAACTGGTTCCTCTACCGGGGCTTCCTTCTCCTTCACAGCAGCTCCACCAGCATCCGTTTGGTCTGCTGTACTGCTGCTCAATGTTGTTTCTTTATCCTCAACTACGGCGGTTTCCTCACTCTTTTCCTCGCTAACCACCATCTTCTCCTCCTTCTTGGCAGGTTCTTCTTTCGCTTCCTTTACTTCCTGTTCCTTCTGCTCACTCTTATCTTCCGCATCCTTTGATTCTGCTTTCGTTTCTGCCGCTTTTCCGGCATCGTTTTCTGTAACATCAGTGGTAGTGGTAGTAGTTGCCGCTGCCGTTGATTCGGTGGACTCGCTTTCCATCTCATTGTCGTCTGTCGTCGAATTCTTGATCGAATCGGTGTACTCTTTGGGGAGTGCCGGGTCCATCAGCACCAGCAACCTTTTGCGTTCGCCTGGCGTTCCACGCTTCTTCGGTGTGGTTGTGGTGCTGGGCGATTTAGATTCCTCGGTCTGTTTCGGAGTGGTCGATGTACCGGCACCACGGGCTCGCTTTGCAGGTGGGGTTGTTGCAACGGTAGTTGGTGTACCGCTGCCACCACGGGCGCTCGATCGAGTGCGACGACGACCGTCGTCCGATTCCATTTCCAATGATACACCCAGAGTTTTGAGCAGCTCTTCGCTCTCTTTCTTGAAGGCGTCCGCTTTCCGTTTCGGTGTACGTTTCGTCTGCAAATACAAAATGAAAGTGTAAGTTTCCAAGATCAACAAATATCCACAATTTATCTGATTAAATAGACACTGATTAATAGTAGACACTTTATTAAAATCGCGAAATGATTGTCACCGAAACTTATATCTGCATTGGCCCTTGAACGAGTCCGAACACGTTATGACGAAACAAAACGACACAAAGCAACCGAAGAAAACCAAATCCATCCAAAGGCAAACAACGTATTGTTCTTTCTTTCTTCGAAATCGGAACAATGAATTCTCAGAAATCTGGGTACAGTCGCTTATTCCGTAAAGTTAATTTCGCGAATCTAATAAAACACGTGTTTCCCGAAAAAATAAATTTACATTATTAAAAATTGGTTGTTTAATAATAAAATATCAAATAAAAATCCTTCCTCTTTTTGTATCTCATTGTGCCGCCTTTTTCAAAGCCTACTGTTATTCTTCGGAGCAATGTTTCTGCTAACGCTGCTTTAACTCGGAGCGTGCACGTGTATGCGTGCATGGTCAAACGTACAGCGCTTGCCTGAACAAACCGCCGCGTATAGCAACATATTTTCCCGCCTCGTCCGATTCCATTTCCAATGATACACCCAGAGTTTTGAGCAGCTCTTCGCTCTCTTTCTTGAAGGCGTCCGCTTTCCGTTTCGGTGTACGTTTCGTCTGCAAATACAAAATGAAAGTGTAAGTTTCCAAGATCAACAAATATCCACAATTTATCTGATTAAATAGACACTGATTAATAGTAGACACTTTATTAAAATCGCGAAATGATTGTCACCGAAACTTATATCTGCATTGGCCCTTGAACGAGTCCGAACACGTTATGACGAAACAAAACGACACAAA
>KZ063006.1:4793-19648 GCA_002091835.1 Anopheles maculatus
CGTCGAGGGGTATTTGATCGATTTCCCGTCGCACGCAATTTCGTCGTGGCCGAGAAAGATGCGCGTCAGATAGCCGCAGGAGACGATGAAGTAGCACGCGGACAGGAAAACGATCGGCCTCTCAGGGTACTTGAACCTTTCGGTGTCGATGAGGAAGGTGGTCAGTGTCATTAGGGTGCTTATGCCGCAGAGGCCGGACCACAGCGCTATCCAGATGCCGGCGAAGTCCTTTTCCTCCTGGGTGAAGAACGCCCCCCGGCACGGGATCGCGCAGTTTTGCACGTCGCCGACCCTTTCGACACTTTGGTTGCTGCTTAGGCTGCCGTGATGGTGCAGTAGCGTTGTGGTGGTGCTTTCCCTCCCCAGGGTGACCAGTGGCTCCCGGCACCGGCACATGCACTCTTTTGTTCTTTCCCCTGGGGGATTTTGGCAGTTTTTTGAATTCTTGCCCTTGCATTTGTTGTTCTGCTGGTTGCCACCGCTGCTACCGCCGCCGCTTTGGCCACCACCACTGCCACCACCGTGCGATTTGCGGGTCGGCTTACCCGAATGACCGGATCCGCCACTGCCGCCCGCGGACGAACCGCCGGCACCACGATCGCCGTGCTCTTCCTCGCTCGGCATTTCCATGCACAAATTATCACTATCGCCCGAAACGGGCAGATTTTCGCAGGCCATCCGTTCGGGCCAATTGAAGCTGTACGACTCCATAATCGGTGCACAGCCGGCTCTCGCACGTTCGCACACGCTGCGACACACCGGCAACGGTTTGTGGTAGTCCTCGATGCAGATCGGGGTGTACATCGAGCAGAGGAAGAACTTGAGATCCGGTGAACATTTGATTTCCACCAGCGGCCAAAACTGATGCACCTCCAGGCCCGCTTCTTCCTGCGTTTCGTGGTTCATCTCGTTCGGAAACGAGGTTAAATTGTACCCGATGCCACGGCACATCGGAATGGTGATTTCTTCGCACCGTGAATTGGGATCCTTCGGTACGGCTGGCACGTGCGGCATCGGGCTAACGCCGGAATGATAGCTGCCATCCACTTGGCAACTGCTGATAAGCATTAACAGCATCGATAATACGCTTACCGAACAGCGTACGCTGATGTGTGGCAATGCTCTTTGCATTGTTTGCCTTCTGTGCTTACTTCGTGCTAGTGTCATCGTGTGTCGCGTCTGCACGGTTTCTGTAACACGGGTTTACGTTGTATTTGTCCAATTGGGATTCAGCTTCTACTATCGCCCCTTTTACGATAATTCGCGTAGTCTCGTCGCTTGCACTTTACTTGGTGGTGCTTTTACACTCAATTGCTCGATAAGCTGATTAAATCCGTTTGCCAGGTAGCTTCGAGTTCGTCGTAAGAAGTGTGTTCTTTACGGTTAGATTGTACACATCGTGTCGAGCGTCCCCAAAACGGTGCGTACTGTGCCCATACACTGAACAGTTGCATTCGGACGTTGGTTGATACTGTTTCTACGGCATCGCCTTGATAAACCCGATGAATTCTGTGGAAGAAAAATAACAATGACAAAATTAGTGAGGAATGTAAGAAAGCGAATTATCAAAATACTAATTACACAACAACTTTTTCCATCAATCGTCAGCAATAAATAATATTTGAAAGGTGCCTTAACTCCCCAACAATTGTCTTGAATGCACACTTTGCGTCGTTTCCATTCAATTTCCGTCTAACAATCACGATGCACGATATGCGCACCGTTGCATAATGTATCAAAGTTGTCCGATGCATTTTCTCCTGAGGAGGCGCCCTGTGAGCGCACTGGGCAAATAAATGCCAGAAACAGATGTGCGAAATGAAGTTGAGTTCTATTAGAATCAAACCCTTCTGTCGGGTGCGCTTACAACCGAATAGTAAGGGCATCCTTGTTGAATACTGAAGCATGAGCACGTTAATAAAAGGGGAACTCCTGAACTCCCTCAGGACCCGATCAAGCATACGACGGACTATTTCGATTAAACGGTACGGTGGTTTAATGTGCAAATGATGTGGTCCTTTCCCATTTTCCTAAGCAAAGCAAGACGTAAAGACGAGCAGAGCTTTTGACTTGGGAGTCAACAATTTATGTCTCAACGATTGGGGAGCCTGTGGCGAACTGTCCTTGTCATTAAGGGTGTGTTTGTGTGTGTGTGTGTAATTTTGCACGAGAAAGCAGATTCTCGACAGGCTGTTCGTAGTACGGCTTCTTGGGGAGCTGCAGAACAAAGAGGTGGTGAGCATAATCGCGTACGAGAAACAGACGACCGCTTAGGGTGAAGTGTTTGGAAGGTGTTAAAATTATTACACAAGCTGGTTTCGTCTTTCGGTAAGCCGGTTCGATACGTCCAGAAGGTGTTGTGGGGGACACCTTTGTGCAGATTTTGTCCCGCTCCAAAGTGGCCTCAAGAACCACCACTGCCACCACCACCGAAGGGAGTTTTGGCCAAGAAAACGCCGGGCGTTAGGTTACCACCGGTGGTGTATCAGATTTCTGCCCACCCAATGCGGTTTGGCAAACAGTTTTCCTATTTGCTTCTTGCTTTTTTGTTCTTGATGATGGGGCATACGATAGGTGTTGTAGCATACACTTTCGTGTTGGTAAAGGTTTGACACTTTGGGTTTCTTATATCCTGCCGTTTTCGCGTCTTACTCCGCCAGTTTCTTTGGCAACCCCAACCACCACCATCGTGTTGTTCGATGTGGTAATCTAATCGTGGAGAAGGGGACTGTTCAGCAACATATGTGCAGAACAAATGTCAAGCGTGCTGGGTTTCACCGATAGTGATCGCCCGAATCAGAAACAATATTTAGTTGAATTTATCACTTATGTTGTTGATTTCACAGATATCAGTAACACGCTTGATACTGTTGGTTGGTTATCAGGATGTTATTTTATTACAATACGAAGATGCTTCATATTCATCACAACGCATCGTTTAGCAGTATGCCAGGCCGTTCTAAATGAATAAAAAAAAATATATATATCGTTTAGCAGCAACAGTTGACATACATTACAGAAAATATTCACTCAAAATTAAATTTCCTCCGTATATGTTGAAAGGTTTCTACTTCTCTCGCTTTACGAGCACAACTCATCATCATCATGTGGTGATCGAGTTGATATATGTATGGGGGCAACAGGAAGTGATCAATAACGACCTATTCGCAACATCTCTCGACAGGGCGTGTCTATCATTAGTCCTCGTGCTCAGGTGTATTTGCCATCGTATGTATTCCCCTCGGTAGCATATGTCATCCGGTCCCGTAAGCGAAGGCAGGCGAAAGCGAAACGAACAGCCAAGTTAAAGAAGTTTGGATGACGCGGTGTTGTGTAGTCTACGGTAAAACTCGCTTAATGTTTCATCGAGTCGGTGTGTCTGCACCGGTAGCAGACGGACCTCAGCAAGTTCGGAAAGACGGAGAGCATTAAATTTTATTATCTGTAAACTATTTTTATCGAACTCGTGCACCAGCAGCATTTCGACGTTGTTTGTCTTTCAGCGTTCTTGTTGGCTCGCTGCACTTGCTCTACCCCTGGCACAACGAATGCATTACACACGTCGGTACGTAGCATTCGGATGGGAAGAACTATAGAACAACAAACCAGCAGTGGAGTGGTGAGGTTGTCAAAATCATACCAGATACCGAAAGACGCTTCGCTCGCTGCGGACGAAGAAGACGATGTTCGAATGTTGTTGCCGATCGGTTGCAGTCAGGCGGATGCGTGATATGCGTACCGGGCAGAGTGAGAGTAATGTTTGAATCTATGTTTAAGCCCAGTCCTAGCGGTACACAGGTACACGGGACCCGCAGCAGCTAGTTCCCAGTGCGATGAAGTAAACATGTACGCAAACAAACAACTGCATCTGGAAGTGTCTTGCATTGGGGGCAGCCAGCAACACAGACTGTATAAACCCGCACGGACTGCAATGGAACCGTACCACCACAATGTTATGCTGGATTGCTGGACAACGATCAACGTAACGTTGTATATGAGCAAAGTTTTCTACATCGACTTTTATATTATATGTTGCTTCATTAATCTTCCTTTGCTTCTGCATGGCAGGGCTCAAAATGGCAAACCAGTGCACCCAACCCAACACATTAAACGAAATTATCCACCGCTTGACGAAATTTTGTATCACAACGCCAGCCCGCCACAAAACTCTGTCTCAATTATTCTACAAACATTGAATTACCATTAATTTCGTTATGGTTTTTGTTTTTTACCACTGGACACACGGATTTCTGATCAGTGACGACCTCCCTCAATTATTTTGTTTGGGGTTCAATTTTCTTCGAAAACCGAAAATATCTCCCCGTTAATTGCATTTTAATTACCAAATAAACCTCTGCGCCGGCCAGTAGTCGTCAGAAGCAGTACAAGAGCCCGGAAAGTAACGCAATACGAGGGCGCGCGCACGCATGCATTAAAAAATCGGAACAGCCGGAAAACGAGCATCGAAGCGTAGGGACATCCGTTTGCGTTTACATTATGCTGAAACCGCCGCACGAATAGAATTGAATTAGTTTACGTACGTTCCGTTCGCGGTGAGCGGTGATTGGAGCGCGCCCCCGGGTCGTGGGGTCTGGCAGCGAAAGTGAAACGGTCACATGACGAACTAACTATCCAAACTAACTAACTCGGCACTAGCCAGTTGTGTATCGATTGACATGGGGAGCGATTGTTTACAAGAACCCGGGTACGTGCTAGTGTTTACGGAATAAAAGCCTACCGAAAATGTTCTCTCCGGGAATGGACTGAAGGGAAAAAGTCTTACACATTCTATTTAAACCTAGTATTCTTTGAAATCACAAGCGAAAGTGACTTTAATGATATGTTAGCCAAAACCCCATGTACAAACTTTGCGTGAAAATGTGCTCAAAACAAAAAGTCGTTTAAAATTGTTCCCGGGTGTCAGACACCAAACCAAGGAGATCGCGTTTGATCGCCGAATCTTTACGCAGGTTACGCAGTACAACCGCACTAAGCGTGCAAACGAGACAACCCAGCAACGCAACAGCAGGTCAACGCAATGCGCTTGTTGTTATTCAAATTTATCGTTTCCCAACGCCGGGAACCAGATCTTGTCCCACTGACAACCTGTTTATAAAGAAAAAAAGGTTGAATATCTCTCAACGTGCCTAGAGAGTTTACTCTTGGGGGCCCCGTGCGTGCGGCGTGTCGCCCTGTTTCATTCGATAGCGATCGCGAACCCAGCCAGCCAGCCAGCCAGCCTGTACTGTTCAGATCGCCCGGCTCAGTTGCCGTTGTGGATCTGTTTTTTTCTTCTACCTTCATCTTCCATGGCCATAGTGTGTAACCAGATTCCCTTGCATTCCACCACTTTCTGATTCTCCAAGGTACATGTATACATACATACCCCTAATTTATGGGACAGATTTGTATATAATCAAGAAAAAGAGACAAAGAATGAGTGAGAAAGTAAAAAAAAAAAAAAAAACAAAATCACACACGCACCCGTGAGATGTACTCCACACGTCCGCAATTTCCTCAGTACCGTACGCACATAAATCTCCAACATCAACAGCAACAACACTACTCGCGGATAATGCGTTCGATCGTGTGTGTGTCGATTATTTGCATTTTAATTTATAAGTTTATGAATTTATGTGTGGTTTGTGGGTAACCCACATAGTCACACCGAACAATCCGAACCACCGCCTCTCGTTCGTTTGCCTCTTGCCGTTTTTAATACACTGCACACTGCTGCACGCCTGCAAATGCTGTACAGTTACGGGTCACATGGCGTCACTGACTGTTCGATCATCCTCCTGCCTTGGGTACTATCCTGGTAATGGCCATTAACTCGGCTCCGGAACCGTACGGACGCGGAGGAGAACCTCGCGTCCGTGGCGACGACGAATATGTCATGTGTTTATATTTATTTTCCAATCAATTACTTAAGCGATTCCGTGGGCTGGTTCGCCATCGATTCAATCGCGCCCTCCGGATCGGGTCCTCCGCTCGGCGTGGGCAATTTGGTATTTTGCATCTTGCTGTAGAGTATCGCAGGGGTGCACACAATGATGTTCGATTAATTTAAACTGTGTGGACCAATTACACGCAGACAGCAACAAAAAACGTGCTGGTGAGTGTGTAAATAAATGTGAACCAACAAGAAGCCTCGTAGCAAAAAAAAGGCCAACTGAAGCGGGCTTTGTTCGCCTCCAATCCACTCTCCGGGGAGAAGGAGGCAAGTTCTTCAAGATCATCACACTTTCTCGTCGTGCATCCGCCGTTTGAAAGCGTGACCGTGTCCAATAAATATTTTGACAGCAATCTGAGCAATTGTTTTTGCGATGACCTTCTCCGTACGATTCTCCATAGCCACGGTAAAACATGGCCAAACAAAACACAAACACACACCATGTGTACAATCAACGCAATATTGTCTATCGTCACCATTTGCTCTCCGAGGGTTATTTGGTAGCGAGCAAATGGACTTTAGCGCAATTTTAATCAAGTCGAATCAATTGACTCCCAATCGACCAATCGATTGGTAGTTGTTTTATGCACACCATGAGACCCATTTTTGAGGCAGAGCTCCACAGCGCGATACGGAATTGAGGGTTGAAGGGATGAAGAACGAAAGAACACAAAAAAGTCATCTCAATAAGGCGCTAAATAGCATTTCACACGGCACGCCGACTGCCGACATCCCAAACTCGTACGGTCGATGTTGAATATGCGAAGTTGATAAACCATATTGCATGAATGTATCCTTCGCGGATCCTGCTATCAGGCACAACCCGGGGGCAAAATATGCGCATAGACATTTCCTTCTGGGTTATCGTTCAATCTCGAAACAGGCTTCAGGGTGTGTGGCTTCGTCTGTCTGTGCTGCAGCATCTGTCCTGCTAGGTAAGTACCGCTCTGTAGCCAACGAAAAAAAGGGAAGTATAAAATCGACAGCAATCGCAATGTGTATCGCGCGCGCAAAAGGAAACGCGATTACCAAACAATCGTTCTCGATGTGTCAGTTGTTTAGCATATTCGTGTGGCTGCTGCTCCGTTGTCTGCCGCCAACGTCGATTAAATCGATTGTAATGTAATAGATATACACCTTTACAGTTTCCTGTCGCCCCCAGGCACGACGACACCCACATTCGTGCGGTTCTAAAGATCCCAAGAGATCCAAGGGGTTTAAAAAAACTGAGCACATACGGAACAATATTGACGCACACACGGGGGATAAAACGAATCATCGAAAGTAGCACACAGCTTCTCTAAATGATACCGAATATCGAGAGTTGACTTGTGGCCTACAGCTTTGTTTCGCTTGTTTGTATTAAAAAGTCAACTAACAACGTACGTTGTGTTTTCACGCCTGCACGAGCTAATCCAAACACCTCGGAAGGTGCAAATTTTTACAACTCACTGTTGATAGGTCGCGTGCGGTAGGTCGATTACATTGGTTGATTTTGTTGCGATCGGATGATTGAGTTAATCAAAATCCGTTGGAGTAAGGTAGTTAATATGGTCTTTTCTTATACAGCTGCGTACGGTGTCTAACAAATGCGTTCGTTTGCATTTGCATTGTGTGTCAATGCTACCGGCAGCAAACCACACAAAATACATAAAGATTTTCCAAGTTTTCACCCTAGAGCTTCTTGCCGTATCGGACGACGATGGTTCCGAACTGTATAAATATGTATTCTCAGCTCGTACCCGTCACAGTCGTTCTGTTTATTTTAGTTCTTCAACATTTTCAATATTTTCTATCTCGTAGAATTCGCTTTTCTACCAGCAGCGACCCTACACTGGGTACGTGATGCAATTGAGCAAAGTTTGGTATTTTCTTTCGTTTTCTTTTTGTGTAAATTGTAGTCTAATTTTTTCTCGCTTAATGCATCTCTCCTCCACTACGCTGCCACGTTTGACCAGCGCGCCCGCTCACCCAACAACAGACTGCTGTGCTAGCCCGAAGTCTAGTCGAACAAACAAACTTTTCGACGCACACAGTTGGGCACACGGCCGAAGTAGCACCGTTCGTACCACGGGCAGGGAGAGAAAAAGGGAAATAAGAACACCCCGTGGCCGCCAGATGATGTGTGCGATGATTGACATAGCGTGAAAATATTGAACGTAGCGTTTTTCATGCCCTTATTTTGTCTGCGTCTGCGAGCAGCCAGGGGAAAAAACAATTTCGCCACTTTTCTTAACCACGCCACACCATGAGTCGAAGAAGGTGGCAGCAGCAGCAGCAGCAGGTTTGCATTTGCATTGTGTGTCAATGCTACCGGCAGCAAACCACACAAAATACATAAAGATTTTTCAAGTTTTCACCCTAGAGCTTCTTGCCGTATCGGACGACGATGGTTCCGAACTGTATAAATATGTATTCTCAGCTCGTCCCCGTCACAGTCGTTCTGTTTATTTTAGTTCTTCAACATTTTCAATATTTTCTATCTCGTAGAATTCGCTTTTCTACCAGCAGCGACCCTACACTGGGTACGTGATGCAATTGAGCAAAGTTTGGTATTTTCTTTCGTTTTCTTTTTGTGTAAATTGTAGTCTAATTTTTTCTCGCTTAATGCATCTCTCCTCCACTACGCTGCCACGTTTGACCAGCGCGCCCGCTCACCCGACAACAGACTGCTGTGCTAGCCCGAAGTCTAGTCGAACAAACAAACTTTTCGACGCACACAGTTGGGCACACGGCCGAAGTAGCACCGTTCGTACCACGGGCAGGGAGAGAAAAAGGGAAATAAGAACACCCCGTGGCCGCCAGATGATGTGTGCGATGATTGACATAGCGTGAAAATATTGAACGTAGCGTTTTTCATGCCCTTATTTTGTCTGCGTCTGCGAGCAGCCAGGGGAAAAAACAATTTCGCCACTTTTCTTAACCACGCCACACCATGAGTCGAAGAAGGTGGCAGCAGCAGCAGCAGCAGGCGGATGACAAGAAATTAGTACCAGACGTAGCGAAATTATTCGCACCCAGAAGCGGGGGGTTTTGCGTTTGCAGTGTCTGGGTGTGTGTGTCTAGGAATGACACGCAGCGCTGGTAACAGAGAAAAATGCTCCAACTTAACGACAGATGGTAATTAATAATAATTTCTTTGCTTTTCAACGCCAATTTTGTGTAGCAACTGGATAAAATTGGCAGTTGTTTGAAAATAGTTCACAGATGCCATATCCTGTGTGAAAACGCCGTTTCAGTAATGGTGCTGGATGGATTTCCAAACGGAACAGTTTTGTGTGAGAGAGAGCGAAAGACATACGGTACAGCACGATAAACCTTTGTGTATTAAGTTTCTGCACAACTTTAACCTGACTTCATCAATCTTTTTCTCCGCTGCGTTCTGCTAAATGCCGATCAAGCGCTGTAACTGTTTGACTTTCTTAATGCAAAGAAAACAGGCTCATATTGCAAAACACCAGTGCACACACAGAAGTAGTGCAAATCCCGTGCATAAATCACTCATTCGATTGTGAAACCCATAGAGAGCCCCCTTCTGTTTGCTGTGGGGATACGCCTATCGGGCAAACATTGACATTGTGTCCCGGTGTATGCGTGTACCTTCTTGTTTGTCGACACTGATATAGCTTTCTTAAGTGCGCGCTTCACTGTTTGCTCGAGTGAAGCTGTCCAGCGAAAATCGAGTGATAGGCTGCGGCGGCCACCGGGATGATGATGTGTTGGCACGCTGCTACTACTAAGCTCGTGATAAGGGAAACTCATCACAGTGCACTTTACGATCAAGATGCGCATGCTAATGTCAAACCAACACACCCATTGCGCCGCAGTCAGTGATCGTTCATCGACACACTGTGCAGCGACAAGTTGTGATGGACGGGCCGAACCAACGCGTACCAGCGCGTCAACGAGGACAGTGACAAACAACATAAATTTGCATTTGTCTTCGATGCAAGATGCGTTGCGGAAATGCGCTCATCTAATGGAAAGAATTGTAAGAAAATCCACCACAAACACACGGCCGGAAGAAACCTTATTCGATCGATAGTGGTGGTGTGTGCAGGAAAATAAATAAAAGTGAAAATTGTTTGTGGAACTGCTAGATAAACACTATTAAAATCTTAATTTTCACTGCTACAATCAATAACAAACACATCGGGATACGGTATCAGCGTAACACACTATACACGCGTACTCGAGCACTCAGCAGGAACTCTCTTCCGCTACGTTGGTCTGCGACGTCTGTCACCGGAAATCGAAGACTTCATGCAGCGGATATGAAGCACTAAGGGGCTCTCGGAGAGCGAGCGTGAAGAACTTCGGGTGATGTGCCTGTCGGTCTAATCTATTTCCAAATTAGAAAAACATGATCGGAGGAGCTCCCGCGTTTGCAGGAAATCGAATGCTGTCAGCCAGCATGGCGTTCGGTAAACATCTCGTCATCATCATCATCATCATCACGCAACGCTGGTGGAAGGAAAAATGACATAAACGTTGAAAGAAAACTCACAACATGCTTCAAGTGAGTGATCTTATAGCGGAGTGGGGGATGTACGAACTATATGTATGATTGACACTATGGATTACATTTCTTATTTAGTCAAAACAATTGGCTTACTAAATCCGAAAATTCTGTACGTTACTTCTAATAACTGATGTACACAGTATTCATTCTCGAACGCAAATGTCATACACCGCTTCCAGAGCACCCTCTCATCTGGGTGTCATGTGTCCTGTTGGTAATTGCTTCCCAGTCTATCTATTTTTCCAACCCATATGGTACGGTTCCACGGCCTAACCCTCGATTAATGGATCGATGGAAGCAGTTCGTGTATGGCTTTGTCATATTGACTTAGACTAATGGCTATCACAGAGAATGTTGGCAGCATATATAATGCTATTATAGAAATTCCAGAGATTGCTTTACAAATTTCAGAAGCAAGTCAGTGTGCTTAATTATAAGACAGAGTGTGTCGGCAAAACAAAAGCATAATTAAAAAAAAAGTTAGTTATGTTATCCACACCACACAATCGTAAAAGTAACATTTTGACTCAACGTTTTTTTTTGTTGTACTTTTTAAAACTGTTGCCACTCGCAATCGTTAATCGTGCAAGTTGGAAAGATCGTTAGTGTCAGAAGATGGCCACGGTCATCATAAATTAGTTTCCTACCGAATGAAAACCGTGGAGACTGGAAAACTCAGTCTTCCTCATCGTCTGAAAGTCATTCAAAACTAGAAGAAACCTAGTGTGTGTAGGTGACGAGCGAAAAGGGATTTCTTACGTTATTGGTTTTTGATGGATCTTCTAGCCTGCTCTGATCTCTGGCTACTCTTGATCGTAAAATGCGCCCTTTATGAGTTGAATCGAGACGTATAACTTTTCCCGGGAGGTTTAATTATGTTTGCGCGACGCACAAATGCAACTTTGTTTTGCTTGTGCAGATGTACATTATTCATGTGAAACTGGTCAAATTGTGTGTATTAAATAAATAAATATATTATGGCTCACTAACATTAGTTAAAACAAACGAGACTAAACAAAGGACCAAAAACTATCGTCAGTGATTGAATTGAAATTATTTTTGTAGGTTTTTCATCCAGAAGAACTCGCTGGAGCGGTTTGCTCGTTTTAAAATGTTGAACTGATCGCACAAAGTGTACGAGAAAACACCTTTACACGCGTGTGCCTTCGAATGTTGAATGTCTTCCAAGGATTCCAAACGAAAAACCGCGGAGGTTAATTTATTCTAACATGAGTTGATTTCGTCCACCAACCTGCTTCTGCTTCCCCTGCACCCACCTGATAGCATCTCGATTCGATTACGAGCGAACGTCATTCTTGCCGTTTTTCCTCCTCCCTCCCCCCCATTCCTTGTGGCGTGCCATTCACCGCAACAAGGTTCTAGGAAAATTCCCGCCGGGGCGCAAAAGAAAACAAACCTCCGAAGTTTCAAACCGGAGCAAGTAAAATAAATAAATTTTAATTATTTATGACAATTTATTTATACATGCACTTCGGCTCCCGTGCGTTACACCACCATCGTCATTGCCTTTCTCTTTCGGTTTGTTCATATTTTCTCTCGTATTTAGCAGCAAACCGGCGGTTTGCGAGAACGTGTGCATTCCCACCACCGAGTTTTACGCACCCGAAACGTTGTGTGGTTTTTCCTATTGCAGCAGAGCAGCGCGTCCTCTACACAATGAACCACCACCATGGGGTATACATACATGGTACATGATGATGACGATGATGATGAAGCGCTTGTAACCATCGGACAGGGAGACACACACGCGAAGGTTGCGATACTCGCTCGCGCTGGCCTTTTTCTACAATCATCTTAAACTCGACCATTTTCGTCATCGTGCTTCCGCCGCTCCATTTAAGTTGATATTTTGCATTTTTAATATTCCCCTTACTCTTTCCTTAAATTGATGTGTGTGCGCGCGCGTGTGTGTGTCGCTTGTCTTTTCCTTTATTATTAAAGTGCACAAAAAAGTGATTTGTTCCCGTGTATGAACCAGAACCAGGACCAGAAATGGTAACGGCAGCACGACCAGAAACGAGATGAACCACCAGAAGCTGTGCTCGCGGTAACGATAGCTGCAGGAGTTTAATGCAGGAGTAATTTATTTTTAAATGTTGCACTTGCCACTCATTACGCATTCCATGTGAATTTGGTGTCGTGTCTTTCGATAAATGATAAGCAGATCATTTTTCCGAAAGCCAAAAGCGATTCCATACACGAATTAATGGTCACGACAAGATTGCTCGAAAGTTGAACTGACTTCTCAATATTTTATGTTGCTGTGGCAAAATGTTGTTGAGTAGCTTAATATAAAGCTACAGAAAATCACAATAAGTGTTTGTTACTCTGATTTCCAAGTGCGTTTCAATTTGTTTTTAAAATATTTAGAATCCCAGAGCAAACTAATGCTAAAAGTAGAGCAAACTGGACGACGAGACAATAAAAGGGTGCGCCAACGGCTAGTTACCTTGCGTATGGGGAGGTATTCGTGTATCGAGAGCTGTGGCAAGCGGTTTAATTTACGATCACAGCCACGCGTATGTCATCCGAGTGGGACGATACGGACACGCAACTTTAGCAGGCCACCTACATTGGCGGTTAGATTAAATGTCCACCCAGCTTTTGATACACTTTCCGGCCAACTTATGGCGAGCGGGTACGTGTAACGGAAGTCGTTGACCACACTATATCCAAACCTTCGGTCAGCGCGAAACATAGTTTGCACCTTTTCTTGCTTTACCGTCGGACTAAACATTGGTGTATTTATTCCATTCCAGTTGGCAGAGATGAATAATGCGGAAATATACCTGTGAATAAGACCATAAAAATGGTACCAGAGTGAGGAACGCACAGCGCACAGTGTTTGGAAGAGTGCGAGAGACAGACAGTCATGTGAATGGAGAAGATAAGTGAAACGAGGAAAAGATTAATTAGTTTGATGTCACATAAATAAAGATTTCGGGAAAGCTTGCATCGCAGATGGGATGGAAGCGTAATTGAATTTTTAAAATGTAACGCGTGAGGAATAAGATTCGGACAAGAAACATGAAACGAAATGCAAAGGGCTTGAGAAATATATTATTGTTTGCTAATCGCTTGTTACTTTAGTGAAGTAAGTCGTAGCCAAATATTAAACAATCTATTCTCCTTGTGACGTGTTTCGAGGAAAAACATTCAAAAACGAATTATTTTTTACATCCCTCGACTTAATGTATTTTATATTCCATTTATTTTGAAAAATATTTTTTTACATTTTTCACATTTTAACACATCCTTCAAGCTTTTTCTATATTTCTTTTTTTGCTTAGGTACAGCGATCAGGAACAACCTTGATTGCCTTTATCATCATTGTAACATTTAGCAACATTTGGCAGGTGTATGGGCAGCTTAACGAGTGAGTTCCGTTCATCATTCGGTATGGAAATCCCAGCCCAAACAAAAACCCTCACCAACATCTAGAAGCAAACAAGCTCTAAGAATAATTTCATTTAAAATACACTCTTGGTCCTTTCCGTTGCCGTGCAAGGGGTCTCATGCGCAAGTCGGAAATCCCTGGATGGGGTAAGATTTTCTTTGTCTGCTCACTTCTATTTCCTTCCATCGGTAGCAACATTTTTCAACCCGCGTGCTCCTCAAAGTGGTTGGTTTTTCGTGCGGGTTTGCTTTTTTTTTGCAGCACATAGACTTCAAGTGATGGTACCGGAAAAGTTTTATGCTGACTTTTCTTGTCACGGGCAACGTGGTATTTTTTTTGTTGTGCTCAGTTCGAGTTGTTATTTTACGTAAAACTTAGAAATAGCCCAACGATCAAAGAGACAAAGTTTTTCGATTAGTCTGCCACTTTCCTTGCCGTGTGTTGTGTTGTCTGCACGCTATACCGTGTACCAGCTACTGAAGGATTTGATTCAGTACCGAAATCGGATTAATCGGCTTCTGGCAACATCTGCCGACTAGATACGGAGAGGGACGGGTCTGTAGTATAGGTACGAGTTTGCAACTTGATTGTTTACAGATTAGGCTTGATTGGTGTGGCTGTCACAAAACAGTTTTACTATAGAGTTAATTGTACTTTCCTTCGTAAAACTTTACAAGCCGCAAAACGTAGTTTGTAAAGCATAACAGCGACCCGGTGGTGATGCGACAACGGCGCCGGTCTTCACACGGCAGGACCGGGGTTCAAGTCTCATCTGGGCCGTTCCCCCATAGTGAGGATTGACTAACCAACTATGCGGTATCAATTAGTCTAGTAAGCCAGAAATGGCAGGCATGACCTTAAGAGGTCGTTAGGCCAAGAAAGAAGAACCTCACTTTTCGTCGCATTAATGAGTGACTAACTAACTTCCCTTAGTGGAATATATAATGAAAGCCTCACTATGG